>OV656816.1:47500-50000 GCA_927399485.1 Calamotropha paludella | reverse complement strand
GTTTTTCATCTTTATTTTTTAAATTTATGTTTGTGCAGTTTATGCATTTGGCTATTTCTATTTTGGTTTTATGTGGGCATTCTTTGTATGCGTGGTCACTGCTGGCGCAGTGACTACAGAAAATTTGGTTACTTGTGCAGTGTTTGCCCGTATGGCCAAACCTCTGACACTTAAAACATTGGAGGAGTGGAGCATGTTCAGCTACGTGAATTCGGCGATGGTCCAGGTTTATGCGTTCTAAGGAGATGGTGTTTCTCCAGACTTCAGGGGTGGCGCGGAAGATGGCGTTATAAAGGTTGTCATTTTTGTTTTTCTTCGCTAAACATGCTGTTAATTCTTCGCCGGGTTTGTTAAGTGTAGTTTGTATTTGGGTGTTTTGAGATAAGATGATGTCTTTTAGTTGGTCAAATGGGATATCTTTCGGTATGCCTTTTATGATGAACATCGGCTGTAGGAGTCGAGCCATTTCTGCGGTTACATTTTTATTGGTTTTTAGGTTATTAAGAGTTTCTTGGCATTGGGAGTCTTTTTCAAATTCCACTTTCACTTTGTTGGTGGTGATTGCCTGGAATTTTGTGGGTGCGTAAGGCACATTTCGGAAGGAATAACTTTGTGTCCATTTTGTGGTTGCTTCTTGTCGGTTCTGTGCGGTGGGTATGGTTACAATGATTGCTGGTTTGCTTGTTTTGAGACTTGGTTTATTTATTGTAGGTTCGGATGAATTGTTTTGTGTTTTGGTGATTGCAGCGTATGATTTGGTGTTTGGTGGTGGTTGAGATTTTATTGTTGTCATTTCTTCTTTAATTGTGTCTTTTATGAGTTGTTTTAATGTATTGTAGTCAAATTTACATTCGTGCTTGGGGGTTTCATTGGTTTGGGTGTTTTCTGTTTTATTTGGTGTAAGGTAGTTTATAATTTTGTTAGCTAAGTCTTTAATTTTGATGACATTTTCTTTATTTCTTAGGTAGTCAGGGGTGTTAACTATTTCCATTATGGAGTCGCATGTTTGTGTTAAGCCTATTGTAACTATGCCAGGATATTCAAATTCTTCAGATTCTACTGTTTCTTCGGTTTCTTCCGTTTCTTCAGCTAAGATTAAATTGGTTGAAAGGTAGTCGTCTTCCATGTATTGGTCGACGAGTGTGTTTACGGATTCTACAGAGTTAGAGTGTGAGGAGGCCTCAGAGGAGCCGGATTCGGTAAGATAACCTTGAGGTGTAGATTGTTTTACTTTAGTTGTTTTGGTGGTGGTGGGTTGTTTATTTTTAGATGTGGATGGTATTGGGGAATCCGGTTTCTTTTTAGCTTTTACGCCGGAGCGTGTGTTGATCTTCCTCATGGTTGGGGAGGACAGATCCGGAAAAGTTAATTTTGTTGATTTCCTTTTTTGCATGCGATATTTATTGTATAAAAATGTGAAATCTGAGTGATTTTATTTATTTATTTTGTAGAGGTTTTTAAGAAGAATATATATGTTTAAGAATATTTTTGAAATTTTAAGTGGAAGTATTTTTTATAATTTTTATTTTCTGAAATTTCAAATATTTTTGAAAGATCAGGTATTAGCTTTAGCGAGTTAATTCAAAAACCGTTTCGAGGCTTTAATGAATGATATTTAAGGAAAAAATAATATTAAGAAAATATTGAAATTTGGCAGAAATATAATAGTTTAAAAATTTTAATAATTTTATCAAAATTTGGAAATTTTGAAGTACAATAAAAAGTTTATTTATGAACAGAATTACTTGGTGCAATAATATTATGTAGTGCTAGTGGAGTTTTAGCTATTAGTTCAAACAGATTGAAGATATCTCTAGTACTTTAGAAAATATAAGCTTTTCTGTTTTGTTGAAAATGGGTGTTTTTTGAGTGAATTTCAGGAATTTATTTTGGGGAAAGTATTAGAGATATGGGAAAATTCTATCTAGAAAAAAGTTAGTATTCAACGAGTTCTATAAGAAAATGTAACAAAAATGAAAATCGGTTGAAACCGAAAAAAGTTAGAACTAAAAAATGGTGAAATTTACGTCTATTTTTACGAAAATTTTGAAAAAATGCTTATTTTGCAAAAACTAATAAGTAGATTTGTAATTAAAAATGCTCAAAAGATGCCTTAGGGGCTCAGGAATCTATAATGGGTAACACGAAGAAAATCGGACGAGAGTTGGAAAAGTTATGGAGATTTGAAAATTTTTGGGTCGGCTGATTTTGGTCAAAAATGCACCTAAGCTCAGACGGTTTCATACAAAAGACTTCAACGCGTCGAGTGCTGACTGGGCAACATTGACTTATGTATGGGAAAAATTTTTTGGGAATTTATTGTGGGAAAACTATTAGTGGGAGGGGGTTTTAGTCAAAGGGGGGTCGGTAGGGGTGGTGGAGAACTATCTTGGAGAAAAATTTTAAAGTCGTATGGTAATACTTGGTCGTGGTTAGGTTAGGTTCGGTTAGGTTAGGTTAGGTTAGGTTAGGTTAGGTTAGGTTAGGTTAGGTTAGGTTA
>OV656816.1:0-40000 GCA_927399485.1 Calamotropha paludella | reverse complement strand
ACTAATTACAGGGTGGACATCTCTAGGGATTCGGATGCCTCCTACGAGGAGGAACTAGACATGGACGTGGCGGAAACCGGGAGTCCGACGTCCGCCAGGGTGCTGAGACACCCTAGGAATATATTTTATAAGGACGATTCAACATCGACGTCCGAAGGAGAGGGAGAAATGGTGGACGAGCTGCGAGAGCAGCAGGAGGTGGTGCGGACGGTCCTCTTGGGGATGGCCGGCAAAATGGACCCGGCGGACCGAAGATGTATCGAGGGGGCCGTCAAGAAGCTTGGAGGGGTCGCCAACAAGCTGGAGGGCAAACAAAGGGGGAAAACCGTAAAAAAGGCCCCTGTGTCCAAAGGGGGAAAGAAGACCCCCGATTCTGGAAATGAGGCCAAAAAGTACAAGGAGGCACTTGACCGCCTCCGCGCAGAGATGGAAGGTCTCAAGGAGGAGAACAAGGCGCTGAGGCGCCAATTCGAAGAGACCTCCAAGAAGGCGGCAGCGATGAGGAGAACTGCGTCCTCAATGGAGAAGCAGGGGGTAGGCCAGGGACTCACTATGGAGACCCTAGGCGAATTTTTAGAGGAGTTCCGGCGCGACACACTGGCCGCGGTGAGGTCGGTCGTCGATGCGCGAGTGGAGGGGCTCGAAAAAGACGGACGCCTCCTCCAGGAAAGGAGCCATCGGCCACCACTTGCGGCCGACAAAAAGAGGACGGTCCCCAGGACATTGGCGGGGAGAGAGGCACGGGGAGGCAGAGAGGGGCAGGAAGCGCACGAGACAGCGGAACCCTCAGCGGAGAGACAGGCTGAAGGGAAAACATCGTGGGCAACAGTGGCCAGAACGAAGGCCCCTGCCAAACACGCAAAGGTGGCAACGCAACAGATGGCGAAGAGACAGGGGCCAAAACCGGCCCAACCCAAACCGGCGGTGCCGAAGTTAGTGGCCCCCAAAACAGCAGCCGTAGTCCTCACCATTACGGAGGAGGCCGCTAAAAAGGGGGTGTCGTACGCGGGGGCCATAGAAAAGGCGAAGAAGGAGGTCAGACTGGGTGAACTCGGGATCTCGGATGTAAAAATCAAGATCACCCAGTCTGGGAAGCGCCTTATCGAGGTGGGAGGGGAGGGCAGCGGGACCAAAGCTGATGGTCTCGCAGCCAAATTAAAGGAAGTCCTCGGCGACATGGCGGCGGTATCGAGGCCCACTAAAATGGCGGACATGCGAGTCTCGGGCCTTGACGACTCCACAGGGTCGGCAGAGCTACAGGCCGCTCTTGCCGTCAAAGCCGGATGCCCACCCGACCAGATCCAGGTGGGCGACATAAGGGAGGGCCCAGGCGGCCTAGGCACGGTCGTCGTCAGGTGCCCAGTAGAATCGGCCAAGGCGCTCGCCCAAGATGGCAAAATCCGGGTGGGGTGGACGGTCGTCTCCGTAAGGGTGCTGGAGCCCCGCACCCTTAGATGTTTTAGGTGCCTGCAGCCGGGGCACACAGGCGCGCTCTGCCCGGCGACAATAGATCGCAGCGCCCTGTGCTATAGGTGCGGCGTTGCAGGACACAGGGCCCGAGACTGCGAGGCGGAGCCAAGTTGCCACCTCTGCCGGTCACTGAAGCGCCCCCACAACCACACCATGGGGGGCAAAGCGTGTAAGGCTCCGCCGGTCAAGGGAAAGGCGCTTCCCAAGACATTCGGGGTGCGGCGGGAACAGGCCCAGGTGGCCATGGAGACAACTGAGTCGGCCCAATAATGTCTAGGCCACTCAAGTTACTACAGGCGAATGTCAACCACTCCACAGGTGCGCAAGACCTCCTCATGCAGCACTTGGCGGAGTGGTCCATCGACCTAGCCATCGTCTCGGAGCCCTATTGTTGCCCTTCGAGGGACAATTGGGCTTCGTCGCTCGACGAGACGGTGGCGATAGTCGTCCCCACAACTGCGGTCAGCTCCCCTCCCCTCTCGCTCATTGAGAGGGGGTCGGGGTATGTAGCCGTCAGTTGGGGGGACATCACCGTGGTGGGGGCGTACTTTTCGCCTAATCGTGCCCTCACCGAGCTCCAACGGTGGGTCGATGGGATGGGACGCGTCATCCGGAGACTGGCCCCCCGAAAGATCCTATTCGGGGGCGACCTCAACGCGAAACACCAGGCGTGGGGCCACCCCTCGAACGATCCAAAGGGGGTGGTGGTGGCGAACTGGGTGATAGCGATGGGGCTGGCGGTGCTAAATAGGGGCACCGCCTTCACCTGCGTCAGGGGCAGCGGGGGCTCCCGCGTGGATGTCACCCTGGCGACCCCGTCGCTATCACCCAAGATCTCCGGATGGCGCGTCCTATCGGAGGAGGAGTCCCTGTCCGACCACCCCTACATCAGGTATGAAGCCGACCTGAGGGGTGGATCTGGCGGGCGCCCAGGGGGAACACAGTCAAGTTTCCCCAGATGGGCCCTCGCCAGGCTAAACAGGGACCTGGCGGAGGAGGCGGCGGTGGTGGAGGCCTGGCGGCTGCAAGATGAGGACAGCGAGGGATGGACGGTCGAGGAGCGGGTGGGGAGGCTAAAGGAGGCCTTCACGGCAATCTGCAACGCCTCCATGCCGAAGGTGACTGGGCGACCCGACAAGACCGCCGTATACTGGTGGTCTGACCAAATCGCGTCGCTCAGGACAGCCTGCGTTCGGGCACGGAGGGCGTTGCAGAGGTGCCGTCGGCGACGGAGGAGGGTGGAGGGCGAGGAGGAAGCCCTGACCACCACCTACAGGGAGGCCAAGAAGCGGCTCAACCTGGCCATCCGACAGGCGAAGGACGCGGCCTGGAACGAGTTCCTGTCGACTCTCGACAGGGACCCGTGGGGCCGCCCCTACCGGATGGTCAGGAAGAAGCTAAAGAGCCAGGCTCCTGCGACGGAAACGCTGGAGCCAGAGCTTCTGGCCAGAGTGGTGTCGGGCCTCTTCCCCGAGACGTCGCCGATCCTCCCGCCCAGGATGGTCCTCCCACCCATCCCTCGCGAGCAGCCGCCAGGATACCAGCCGGTGACCATGGAGGAGGTGGAAATGGTCACGGACCGCCTCAAAGGCCAGCGGAAGGCGCCAGGGCCGGACGGAGTCCCGGGCAGAGTCATCCCCATTGCCCAGGAGCACCTAGGTGAGTTCCTCCGCGAGACGTACAGTCTCTGTCTCGAGAGGGGGGAATTCCCTAGGCAGTGGAAGAGGGGTAGACTCTGTCTGCTGAGGAAGGAGGGACGTCCGGCAGACTTGCCTTCCGCCTACAGGCCGGTGGTGCTGCTCGACGTGCTCGGCAAGGGTTTGGAGCGCATCATTGCCGAGCGCATCGTGCAGCACCTTGAGGAGGGCCTGGGCCCGAACTTATCGGAGCGACAGTTCGGGTTCAGGCGCGGGCGGTCCACGGTCGATGCCATCCTAGCCCTGAGGGATGTCATCGACACAGCAGAACGGCTGGGGCAGGGAGTGTTTGCGGTGTCATTGGACATCCGCAACGCATTCAACTCCCTGCCGTACGAAGTAATCAGGGACGCCTTGAGGTTCCACCAGCTTCCCCCCTATCTCCGGGTCATCGTGGAGCACTACCTGCAGGATAGGGTGGTGCTGTACGCTGACTCGAACGGGGAGCTGGTGGAGAGGAGCATGTCGTGCGGTGTTCCACAGGGAGCGGTTCTGGGTCCGCTCCTGTGGAACATGGGGTACGACTGGCTCCTCAGGGGGACGATCCTCCCCCGTGCGGCGATAGTGTGTTACGCTGACGACACACTTATCGCCGCGAGGGGGACGACTTACCTCGAGGCGCGTCGCCGGGCCAAGGAGGTGGCGGAGGTGGCCATAGCGCGCATCCGGGCCATGGGACTGGATGTCTCGGTGGATAAAACCGAGTGCATCTTCTTCCATGGCCCGAGGAGAGCCCCACCGGTGAGGGCTAGGGAGGTCGTGCTTGATGGGGTGAGGCTTCCAGTGCTTCGCCACATCAAGTACCTGGGGCTGCTGCTGGACGCTCGCTGGGATTTCAGCGAGCACTTCAAGCAGCTAGCCCCCAGGTTGGTGAAGGCCTCCCTGGCCTTAGGAAAGCTCCTGCCGAACGTCGGCGGCCCAGGCACCACGTGCCGCCGACTGTACGCAGGGGTGATCCGCAGTATGGCCCTCTATGGGGCCCCGGTGTGGGCAGAAGCCGTAGGGACCAAAGGAGAGGCAGATCTCCGGCGGTCCCAAAGGGTGATTGCGGCCCGCCTTGTACGAGGGTACAGGACGGTGTCGCGATCGGCGGCTTGCGCGCTCGCAGGTACACCACCGTGGGAACTGGAGGCACGTGTCCTACGGGAGGTGTATCTGCGAAAGGTGGAGGCCCGGGTGCGAGGAGATAGGCTCGCACCCGAGGAGGCCCGGCGAACAAGGAGGGATGCCGAAGAACGGCTGATGAGGGAGTGGGAGGAGTCTCTCATCGACCCGCCATTCGGGAAGCGCACCCTCGAGGCACTGAGGCCAGTGCTTCGGGAGTGGTGCGCTCGGCGCCAAGGGTCGGTGACCTTCAGGCTGGCGCAGGTCTTTACCGGGCACGGGTGCTTCGGTAAATACCTGCACCGGATTAGAAGGGAGCCGACCCCGTCGTGCCATCATTGCGGCGCTGCGGAGGACACTGCCCAGCACACCCTTGAGGTGTGTCCGGCGTGGTCTCCTCAGCGCGGCAATCTTGTCGCGACGATTGGGAGTGACCTCTCGCTCGCCGCCGTGGCGCGAGCAATGGTGACGAGCGATGGGTCCTGGGAGGGGGTGGCCACCTTCTGCGAGGACGTCCTCTCGCAGAAGGAGGCCGCCGAAAGGCGGAGGGAGGAGGACTTAGACTCCTCCCTCATAAGGCGCAGGCGTCGGGGGAGAAGGTGGCGGCGTTATGCCACCCGCATCCCCATCTAGAGGATGGAGCTCCGCTTCTCCTCTAGAGACGCCCCAAATGGCGGAAGGGGCACCCATTCTGCCTGGGTGTCCACCCCCCACGTGAAAACGCACGAAGGGGGAGAGGGTCTCTTCCCACCCTTCCCTGCTGGGAAGGGCTTTGGGTCAAGAGGCCAGTAGCGCAGGCTCGCGGGATGAATGCCTCGCGAGCGGAATGCGCTTGAGGAGGACCCTCGGGAACGGCTTCCCCGAGGGTAGGAGCCTCACTCGGAAACTACGGGTGATACCGGAGTTTTCTCCGTTATCGCCCGGCGTGGCCGAGAGGGGGTCCGATGGGATGGCGACCGCGGAAGCCCTCCGGGAACTTTTGTTTCCGGGGGACTTCCGCGGACGCACATTCCGATGAGGTGGGGGGGGGAAGGCCGTTAGCACACCTCGGCCGCCTCCGGCCTGCATTGGGCGGGGCAACCGCGCCGCCTGTGATGGCGCCCGGGAACTTGTTTCTGGGTGATCATCACGGGCGCGGAAGTCTCGTCCCTTGTGGGTCGGTGTCGGTCGAGGGGTGTGGTTTATTCCTTTCCTCACCAAAAGGGGGCCAGCGGTTGTCGGGGCGGGAGACCGGCAGCTGCATTGCACTTGGCCCTCAGGCGTGCGGGGTGTTCAGGGCGTCACGGTTCACCCCGTTGCTCCGTCCCTCACGGAGCATAGGCGAGGTCCGCCCACGAGCGCGGACCCACACTGGTCCGGGCCGCGGCTGAGTCCGACAAGGGACCCCGCGACCCGCACCACTGTGTATTGGGACGCCGTAGTTTTTAGTGGGTAGGCCTCCAAGCCTTTACCGGGCACTCGGCCGGGTAGGGGCATGGAGGAGAGTCCCACATATCCACCGTGTTCTCCCGACACGGTGTGAATGCCTAATGCCATTTTCTACGAAAACAAAAAAAAAAAAAAAAAAAAAAAAAAAAAAAAAAAAAAAAAAAAAAAAAGGTTAGGTTAGGTTAGGTTAGGTTAGGTTAGGTTAGGTTAGGTTAGGTTAGGTTAGGTTAGGTTAGGTTAGGTTAGGTTAGGTTAGGTTAGGTTAGGTTAGGTTAGGTTAGGTTAGGTTAGGTTAGTTTAGGTTAGGTTAGGTTAGGTTAGGTTAGGTTAGGTTAGGTTAGGTTAGGTTAGGTTAGGTTAGGTTAGGTTAGGTTAGGTTAGGTTAGGTTAGGTTAGGTTAGGTTAGGTTAGGTTAGGTTAGGTTAGGTTAGGTTAGGTTAGGTTAGGTTAGGTTAGGTTAGGTTAGGTTAGGTTAGGTTAGGTTAGGTTAGGTTAGGTTAGGTTAGGTTAGGTTAGGTTAGGTTAGGTTAGGTTAGGTTAGGTTAGGTTAGGTTAGGTTAGGTTAGGTTAGGTTAGGTTAGGTTAGGTTAGGTTAGGTTAGGTTAGGTTAGGTTAGGTTAGGTTAGGTTAGGTTAGGTTAGGTTAGGTTAGGTTAGGTTAGGTTAGGTTAGGTTAGGTTAGGTTAGGTTAGGTTAGGTTAGGTTAGGTTAGGTTAGGTTAGGTTAGGTTAGGTTAGGTTAGGTTAGGTTAGGTTAGGTTAGGTTAGGTTAGGTTAGGTTAGGTTAGGTTAGGTTAGGTTAGGTTAGGTTAGGTTAGGTTAGGTTAGGTTAGGTTAGGTTAGGTTAGGTTAGGTTAGGTTAGGTTAGGTTAGGTTAGGTTAGGTTAGGTTAGGTTAGGTTAGGTTAGGTTAGGTTAGGTTAGGTTAGGTTAGGTTAGGTTAGGTTAGGTTAGGTTAGGTTAGGTTAGGTTAGGTTAGGTTAGGTTAGGTTAGGTTAGGTTAGGTTAGGTTAGGTTAGGTTAGGTTAGGTTAGGTTAGGTTAGGTTAGGTTAGGTTAGGTTAGGTTAGGTTAGGTTAGGTTAGGTTAGGTTAGGTTAGGTTAGGTTAGGTTAGGTTAGGTTAGGTTAGGTTAGGTTAGGTTAGGTTAGGTTAGGTTAGGTTAGGTTAGGTTAGGTTAGGTTAGGTTAGGTTAGGTTAGGTTAGGTTAGGTTAGGTTAGGTTAGGTTAGGTTAGGTTAGGTTAGGTTAGGTTAGGTTAGGTTAGGTTGACGTTTTTCGGTGGGTCAGTTATTGACGAGTTAGTTGGTTTTTTGGAGTTAGGTAGAGTTTTTGAAGGCGGAACTTTTGGTGGTTTAAAGATTGAAATCGCTTCGGAGTCGGGGAAGTTATCGAACTTTTTCGAAATTTTCTCACTTCGAACTTTTTCTTTTTTTATTCCATACAATTGGAGGTAATTTGCCGGTGAGTTGTTAGAAGATCGTCGAGGTAGCAAAGTGTCGGGCACCCCTATCTCGGTTTTCGAGATAGCTGTGCGCGCCTTTCTGCCGGATTGGTCTCCGCCCTTTTCAGGGCGAGCAATTCCCTAGCAGGAACCAGTTGGGAGAGGTCGGGGGAGTCCTCCACCTTGTCGTTGTTCGACGAATTGGCGGTTTTCGCCAAATTGCCGAACAGCGTCCAGGGACAAACCCGATTTTCTCGGTGTTGGAGTGGGGGAGTTGGTCCCCGGTTTGAGTAGGGGGCTTCAGTGGGGGAGTTCTTGTGCCGCGAAGTCTCGCGGGCGCCACCTCTGAAGCGGTTCGGCAGTAGGAACCTAACCTAAGTCGAACTTAGGTTTT
Organism: Calamotropha paludella; assembly: GCA_927399485.1. Lineage (NCBI taxonomy): Eukaryota > Metazoa > Arthropoda > Insecta > Lepidoptera > Crambidae > Calamotropha > Calamotropha paludella. The sequence goes on along the minus strand of OV656816.1, from coordinate 32,469 downwards.
GGTTTTTGTTGGTGAAGTTGTTGTTGTTGTTGTTATTTCGTTGTTGTTTGGGGAAGTTTGGGGGGTTGTTAGGTTCGTCGGGGGGAGTGCTCTCCCCCTTTTCGACTTTTGTTGGTTTTTCGGTGGAGTAGGGGCGTTCCAGTCGGGAAGACTACTTCACCAATCCTAGTGGTGTTTTTTCTGGGTAATCGCTCTCCCTAGGCGCTAGTGGTGCCGGGGACGAGCGAAATGTCAAATAAGGGAGGTTTATTCAAGAGACTGGAGGCGATGGGCTCAGACATGGATGCCTGTTCGGAGACTCCAGCGGGAAGCAGGAGCCAGAGCGCGGCCCGTAAAAGACCGAGCTCTGGAGGGAGACTGAGCTCCAGTTCGGGGAGCGATGCGACGAAAGTGGCCTTGAGGAAGAAGAAGGCTAAAGGGAGAAGTTCTAGAGCGGGAAGACCCGTGTCAGGTGGGAACAGTGCGAACTTCTCACTGAATTTGAAGGGCGGATCCGACACAAGCCTCGAAGAGCATCTGGTGATGCAACTTGAGGCAGAAGGAGACAGACCGGCTTCGGCAATGGTGCTGAGATCCTTTAATAATAAAAGGGCGAACAGCAAGAGGGACCCCTCGGCCTCATCGTCGGAGGAGGACCTCTCAGAGTGCTCCGAAGTAGGCTCGGGAGAAGTGGCAGAAGAGGTTAGGGAGCAGAGAGAGGTGGTAAAGACAGTGTTCCTTAACACCTCTGCGACATTGGGCGAGGCGGATAAAAGAAGCGTGCAGAAGGTTATTCGCAAGCTAGGCGGTGCGGCCAACACATTGGGGAAGGCCAAACAGAAAAAGGGGAAGAAAGCCCCTGAACCGGACCCTGAGGTTCGAAAATATAGGGAGGCCCTTGAGCAGCTGCGCGCGGAAGTGGCGACGCTCAAGGAGGAGAATAAAGCCCTCAGGAGGCAATATGACGATGTCTCCAAACGTGCGGCGGAAGCCAAGAGAGCTTCGGCGCCAGCACCGCCAACAAGGGTGAAGCCAGGTCAACCGCTGACCGTGGAAGCTATGGCGGAGCTATTCGAGTCGTTCCGCCGCGACACCATGGCTGCGGTGAGAGTCATGGTGGACGCCAGGGTCGAAGGACTCGAAAAAGATGGCAGGCTGCTGGGGCAAAAGAGCCACAGACCCCCGCTGGCCGCTGACCGTAGGGGAACGGCAACACAGGCGCAATCAACGGCGAGCCAACCAGCGGATGCACTACCGGCAATAGCCGGTCCATCGAGACGACACGAACCGGAGCTAGTCCTAACAACCGATGGACAAGGAGCGGGACGTCACGAGAGCTGGGCGATGGCGCTCGGAAAAACGGCCAAAAAGAAGGCAGCATCGGCCGCAAAAAAGGCGGCAGAAATTGAAAAGCAGCAGACGAGCCCTCGGGCCGCCTCAAAGGCGCAAGCCAAAACGGCCCAAGGGAACTCAAAGGGGCCAAAGCTGACAGCTCCCAAAACGGCGGCAGTGATAGTCGCGATACCGGAAGAGGCAGCCGGCAAAGGGGCAACATATGCCGAGGCCATAGCCAAGGCCAAAAGGGAAGTTGGATTGGGAGGATTAGGGATAACCGACATCAAGATCAGGGTTACCCAATCCGGCACAAGGTTGTTCGAGGTGGGAGGCGAAGGCAGCGGGGCAAAAGCGGACAGCCTCGCTGAGAAATTAACGGCGGTGCTGCAAGGCGTGGCCAACGTCTCCAGGCCGACCAAGTCCGCAGATATCCGAGTCAGCGGCCTGGACGACTCTGTGAGCGCCGAAGAGCTCCAATCGGCGCTTGCCGAGAAGGGAGGCTGCTTGCCCAGCCAAGTTAAGGTGGGCCCTATCAGAGAGGGGCCAGGCGGTATGGGCACAACATTGACCTCGTGCCCAGTAGAAGCCGCTAAAAAGCTGGCCCAAGAGGGCAAAGTTAGGGTAGGCTGGACGGTGGCCTCCATCAGGGTGCTGGAACCCCGCACCCTAAGGTGCTACCGATGCCTCCAGCCAGGGCACACCGGGGCACTCTGCCCCGCGGGTGTTGACAGGAGCGCCCTCTGCTACAGGTGTGGTAAAGAGGGCCACAAGGCGGCGTCTTGCGGCGCAGATCCCAGCTGCGCCCTATGCAAGACGTTGAAGCGCCCGCACGGGCATATCATGGGGGGCAAATCATGCAAGCCCCCCACGGTTAAGGGAAAGCCCCTCCCAAGGGCTTTCGGAGCGCAACGCGCGCAGGCCCCGGCGGCCATGGAGGTTGTTGATACGGCTCAATAATGGCCACGAGACCGTACAACATCCTCCAGGCGAACGTAAACCACTCCACAGGTTCGCAGGATCTGCTGATGCAGAACCTGGCGGAGTGGTCCGTGGACCTCGCCATCGTGTCGGAGCCCTATTGTGCCCCTCCGCGGGACAATTGGGCTTCGTCGTCGGACGACACGGTGGCGATCGTGGTCCCTACGACGGCAGCCGGCGCCCCTCCCCTCACACTCATCGAGAGGGGAGAAGGGTATGTGGCCGTCAGCTGGGCGGGAATCGCGGTGGTGGGCGGTTACTTCTCGCCCAATCGACCCCTCCGGGAGTTTACGGAGTGGGTCGACAGGATGGGGCGCGCCGTGGGGAGACTGGCCCCCAGAAAAGTCCTCCTGGGGGGGGACGTCAACGCCAAGCACCAGGCGTGGGGGTCCCTCTCGGACGACCCGAAGGGGGTCGTCCTGGCGAATTGGGTGGCAGCGATGGGGCTGGCGGTGCTAAACACCGGCACCGCCTTCACATGCGTCAGGGGAAGCGGCGGCTCGCGCGTCGATGTCACCCTGGCGGCCCCATCGCTGGCACCCAAAATTTCGGCGTGGCGCGTCCTGTCGGAGGAGGAGTCTCTATCGGACCACCCCTACATCAGATTCGAGGCCGATCTGAGGGGTGGATCTGGCGGGCGCCCGGGGGGGGGAACGCAGTTGTGTTTCCCCAGGTGGGCCCTCGCCAGACTGAATAGGGACCTGGCGGAGGAGGCGGCGGTGTTGGAGTCCTGGAAGATCCAGGACGAGGACTGGGGGCGGCACCGTTCGGCGGAGGAGAGGGCGGAGCGAGTCGAGACGGCCTTCACGGCGGTCTGCAGCGCCTCCATGCCCAGGGTAACTGGTCGACCTGGTAGGACCGCCGTTTACTGGTGGTCAGACGAGATCGGGTCGATCAGAACCGAGTGCATTCGGGCGCGGAGGGCGCTGCAGAGGTGTCGCCGGCGGCGGACAAGAGTGGACGGCGAGGAGGGGACTCTCGAAGCCGCCTACAGGGAGTCGAAAAGGCGGCTCAACCTGGCCATCCGACAGGCGAAGGATGCGGCCTGGGGAGAGTTCCTGTCAAGCCTCGACAGGGACCCGTGGGGCCGCCCTTACCGCATGGTCAGGGGGAAGATGAGGGGCCAAGCTCCGGCGACAGACTCCATGGAGCCGGAGCTGTTGCAAAGGGTGGTTTCGGGCCTCTTCCCCGCCGTGTCGCCGGCCCTCCCGCCCAGGATGGTGCTCCCCCCAGTCCCCCTCGACCGGGCGACGGGCTTCGAGCCGGTCACCGCCGCTGAGATGGCCTCCGTCTTCGACCGCCTCAAGGGCCACAAGAAGGCGCCGGGCCCCGACGGAGTCCCCGGCAAAGTCGTCCCCATCGCTGCGGACCACCTAGGGGAATTCCTCCAGGACACATATAGTCTGTGCCTGGAGAGAGGTGAGTTCCCCAAAATTTGGAAAAGGGGACGACTATGCCTTCTGAAGAAGGAGGGGCGCCCGGCGGACTCGCCGTCCGCTTATAGGCCAGTGGTGCTGCTCGATGAGGCCGGCAAGGGACTGGAGAGGGTCATTGCCGGTCGGGTGACGCAGCACCTGGAGGAGGTGGGCCCGAACCTGTCTGACAGGCAGTTCGGGTTCAGGAGGGGCCGGTCGACGGTCGACGCGGTCCTCGCATTGCGGGGGGAAATTGAGAAGGCGGAGAGGCTGGGGCAGGGGGTTTTCGCGGTGTCTCTAGACATCCGAAACGCTTTTAACTCCCTGCCCTACGAAGTAATTTTGGAGGCACTCAGGTTCCACCAACTCCCCCCGTACCTCCGGCATATAATAGGGCACTACCTAAGGGACAGGGTGGTGCTCTACGCCGATTCGCGGGGGAACCTGGTGGAACGGGAAATGGTTTGTGGGGTTCCGCAGGGGGCGGTTCTGGGTCCGCTCCTGTGGATTATGGCCTACGACTGGCTCCTCAGAGGGCGGCTCCTCCCCCGTGCGACGATAGTGTGCTATGCCGACGACACACTCATCGTCGCCAGGGGGAAAACGTACGAGGAGGCCAGACGCCGGGCCAGGGAGTCCGCCGAAACAACAATCGGGCGTATCCGGGCCATGGGTCTAGATGTCTCGGTCGATAAGACCGAGGTCATATATTTCCATGGCCCGAGGAGGGCACCCCCAGTGCGGGCGAGGGAGGTGGTGCTGGACGGAGTGAGGCTGCCGGTGCAGCCTCACATCAAGTACCTGGGGCTGGTGCTGGACGCTCGCTGGAAGTTCAGCGAGCATTTCCGCCAACTAGCCCCCAGGCTGCTAAAAGCCTCCCAGGCACTAGCGAGACTCCTGCCAAATGTCGGCGGCCCAGGGTCCAACTGCCGCCGACTCTTTGCAGGAGTGATAAAGAGTATGGCCCTATACGGCGCGCCCGTGTGGGCGGACGCCGCCGCGGAGGAGGGACTGGCCAACCTGAGGCGGTCCCAAAGGACGGTCGCGACCCGTATCGGAAGGTGCTACCGTACGGTGTCGCGAGCGGCGGCGTGTGCCATTGCAGGTACACCTCCGTGGGATCTGGAGGCTCGAGTCCTGCGTGAGGTCTACCTGCAAAGGAGGGAGGCGGGGGTGCGAGGGGACAGGCTCGCACCCGAGGAGGTCCGGCGGCTCCGGCAAGAGGCCGAGGAGAGCATGATGGGGGAATGGGAGGGGTCCCTCATCAACCCACCATATGGTGTACGCACTCTCGAGGCATTGGGTCCAATACTTCGGGAGTGGCGAGCCAGGCGCCATGGGTCGGTGACCTTCAGGCTGGCGCAGGTGCTTACCGGGCATGGTTGCTTCGGTAAGTACCTGTACCGGATTCGGAGGGAGCCGACCCCGTCGTGCCATCACTGCGGCGCTGCGGAGGACACTGCCCAGCACACCCTCGAGGTGTGTGTGGCGTGGTCTCCTCAGCGCGGCAGTCTTGTCGCGACGATAGGGAGCGACCTCTCGCTCGCCGCCGTGGCGCGAGCTATGGTGACGAGCGAGAGGTCCTGGGAGGCGGTGGCCTCCTTCTGCGAGGACGTACTCTTGCAGAAGGAGGCCGCCGAGAGGCGGAGGGAGGAAGACCTCAACTCCTCCCTCATAAGGCGCAGGCGTCGGGGGGGCAGGTGGCGGCGTTACGCCACCCGCATCCCTATCTAGGGTGGGACCGTTCCCCCCTCCCTAGTCGACGCCAAGGTGGAAGGGGCACCCAAGGAGGGTGTCCACCCCCCACGCGAAAACGCGCGAATGGGGGGAGAGGGTCTCTTCCCACCCTTCCCCGCTGGGAAGGGTTGGGTCAAGAGGCCAGTAGCGCGGGCGCTCGCGGGGGTCGCGAGCGGAGCGCTTGAGGAGGACCCTCGGGAACAGCATCCCCCGAGGGTAGGACCCTCACTCGGAAACGACGGGTGATAACGGAGTTTTCTCCTTTATCCCCTGGCGTGGCCGAGAGGGGGCCCGATGGGATGGCGACCGCGGAAGCCCTCCGGGAACTTTTGTTTCCGGGGGACTTCTGCGGACGCACATCCCGGTGAGGTGGGGGGGGGGAAGGCCGTTAGCACACCTCGGCCGCCTCCGGCCTGCATGGGGCGGGGCAACCGCGCCGCCTGCGGTGGCGCCCGGGAACTTGTTCTTGAGACTTGTTCTTGGGTGATCACCGCGGGCGCGGGAGTCTCGTCCTGTGTGGGTCGGGGTCGGTCGGGGGGTGTGGTTTATTCCTTCCCTCACCGAAAGGGGGCCAGCGGCTGTCGGAACGGGAGACTGGCAGTCGCATTGCACTTGGCCCTCAGGCGTGCGGGGTGTTCAGGGCGTCACGGTTCACCCCGTTGCTCCGTCCCTCACGGAGCATAGGAGAGGTCCGCCCACGAGCGCGGACCCACACTGGAGCGGGTTGCGGTCGATTCCGGCCAAGGGCCCCGCGACCCGCTCCAATGTGTATTGGGACGCCGCAGTTTTTAGTGGGTAGGCCTCCAAGCCTTTACCGGGCACTAGGCCGGGTAGAGGCATGGAGGAGAGCCCCACATATCCACCGTGTTCTCCCGACACGGTGTGAATGCGTAAGGCATTTTCTGCGAAAACAAAAAAAAAAAAAAAAAAAAAAAAAAAAAAAAAAAAAAAAAAAAAAAAAAAAAAAAAAAGGTTAGGTTAGGTTAGGTTAGGTTAGGTTAGGTTAGGTTAGGTTAGGTTAGGTTAGGTTAGGTTAGGTTAGGTTAGGTTAGGTTAGGTTAGGTTAGGTTAGGTTAGGTTAGGTTAGGTTAGGTTAGGTTAGGTTAGGTTAGGTTAGGTTAGGTTAGGTTAGGTTAGGTTAGGTTAGGTTAGGTTAGGTTAGGTTAGGTTAGGTTAGGTTAGGTTAGGTTAGGTTAGGTTAGGTTAGGTTAGGTTAGGTTAGGTTAGGTTAGGTTAGGTTAGGTTAGGTTAGGTTAGGTTAGGTTAGGTTAGGTTAGGTTAGGTTAGGTTAGGTTAGGTTAGGTTAGGCTAGGTTAGGTTAGGTTAGGTTAGGTTAGGTTAGGTTAGGTTAGGTTAGGTTAGGTTAGGTTAGGTTAGGTTAGGTTAGGTTAGGTTAGGTTAGGTTAGGTTAGGTTAGGTTAGGTTAGGTTAGGTTAGGTTAGGTTAGGTTAGGTTAGGTTAGGTTAGGTTAGGTTAGGTTAGGTTAGGTTAGGTTAGGTTAGGTTAGGTTAGGTTAGGTTAGGTTAGGCTAGGTTAGGTTAGGTTAGGTTAGGTTAGGTTAGGTTAGGTTAGGTTAGGTTAGGTTAGGTTAGGTTAGGTTAGGTTAGGTTAGGTTAGGTTAGGTTAGGTTAGGTTAGGTTAGGTTAGGTTAGGTTAGGTTAGGTTAGGTTAGGTTAGGTTAGGTTAGGTTAGGTTAGGTTAGGTTAGGTTAGGTTAGGTTAGGTTAGGTTAGGTTAGGTTAGGTTAGGTTAGGTTAGGTTAGGTTAGGTTAGGTTAGGTTAGGTTAGGTTAGGTTAGGTTAGGTTAGGTTAGGTTAGGTTAGGTTAGGTTAGGTTAGGTTAGGTTAGGTTAGGTTAGGTTAGGTTAGGTTAGGTTAGGTTAGGTTAGGTTAGGTTAGGTTAGGTTAGGTTAGGTTAGGTTAGGTTAGGTTAGGTTAGGTTAGGTTAGGATAGGTTAGGTTAGGTTAGGTTAGGTTAGGTTAGGTTAGGTTAGGTTAGGTTAGGTTAGGTTAGGTTAGGTTAGGTTAGGTTAGGTTAGGTTAGGTTAGGTTAGGTTAGGTTAGGTTAGGTTAGGTTAGGTTAGGTTAGGTTAGGTTAGGTTAGGTTAGGTTAGGTTAGGTTAGGTTAGGTTAGGTTAGGTTAGGTTAGGTTAGGTTAGGTTAGGTTAGGTTAGGTTAGGTTAGGTTAGGTTAGGTTAGGTTAGGTTAGGTTAGGTTAGGTTAGGTTAGGTTAGGTTAGGTTAGGTTAGGTTAGGTTAGGTTAGGTTAGGTTAGGTTAGGTTAGGTTAGGTTAGGTTAGGTTAGGTTAGGTTAGGTTAGGTTAGGTTAGGTTAGGTTAGGTTAGGTTAGGTTAGGTTAGGTTAGGTTAGGTTAGGTTAGGTTAGGTTAGGTTAGGTTAGGTTAGGTTAGGTTAGGTTAGGTTAGGTTAGGTTAGGTTAGGTTAGGTTAGGTTAGGTTAGGTTAGGTTAGGTTAGGTTAGGTTAGGTTAGGTTAGGTTAGGTTAGGTTAGGTTAGGTTAGGTTAGGTTAGGTTAGGTTAGGTTAGGTTAGGTTAGGTTAGGTTAGGTTAGGTTAGGTTAGGTTAGGTTAGGTTAGGTTAGGTTAGGTTAGGTTAGGTTAGGTTAGGTTAGGTTAGGTTAGGTTAGGTTAGGTTAGGTTAGGTTAGGTTAGGTTAGGTTAGGTTAGGTTAGGTTAGGTTAGGTTAGGTTAGGTTAGGTTAGGTTAGGTTAGGTTAGGTTAGGTTAGGTTAGGTTAGGTTAGGTTAGGTTAGGTTAGGTTAGGTTAGGTTAGGTTAGGTTAGGTTAGGTTAGGTTAGGTTAGGTTAGGTTAGGTTAGGTTAGGTTAGGTTAGGTTAGGTTAGGTTAGGTTAGGTTAGGTTAGGTTAGGTTAGGTTAGGTTAGGTTAGGTTAGGTTAGGTTAGGTTAGGTTAGGTTAGGTTAGGTTAGGTTAGGTTAGGTTAGGTTAGGTTAGGTTAGGTTAGGTTAGGTTAGGTTAGGTTAGGTTAGGTTAGGTTAGGTTAGGTTAGGTTAGGTTAGGTTAGGTTAGGTTAGGTTAGGTTAGGTTAGGTTAGGTTAGGTTAGGTTAGGTTAGGTTAGGTTAGGTTAGGTTAGGTTAGGTTAGGTTAGGTTAGGTTAGGTTAGGTTAGGTTAGGTTAGGTTAGGTTAGGTTAGGTTAGGTTAGGTTAGGTTAGGTTAGGTTAGGTTAGGTTAGGTTAGGTTAGGTTAGGTTAGGTTAGGTTAGGTTAGGTTAGGTTAGGTTAGGTTAGGTTAGGTTAGGTTAGGTTAGGTTAGGTTAGGTTAGGTTAGGTTAGGTTAGGTTAGGTTAGGTTAGGTTAGGTTAGGTTAGGTTAGGTTAGGTTAGGTTAGGTTAGGTTAGGTTAGGTTAGGTTAGGTTAGGTTAGGTTAGGTTAGGTTAGGTTAGGTTAGGTTAGGTTAGGTTAGGTTAGGTTAGGTTAGGTTAGGTTAGGTTAGGTTAGGTTAGGTTAGGTTAGGTTAGGTTAGGTTAGGTTAGGTTAGGTTAGGTTAGGTTAGGTTAGGTTAGGTTAGGTTAGGTTAGGTTAGGTTAGGTTAGGTTAGGTTAGGTTAGGTTAGGTTAGGTTAGGTTAGGTTAGGTTAGGTTAGGTTAGGTTAGGTTAGGTTAGGTTAGGTTAGGTTAGGTTAGGTTAGGTTAGGTTAGGTTAGGTTAGGTTAGGTTAGGTTAGGTTAGGTTAGGTTAGGTTAGGTTAGGTTAGGTTAGGTTAGGTTAGGTTAGGTTAGGTTAGGTTAGGTTAGGTTAGGTTAGGTTAGGTTAGGTTAGGTTAGGTTAGGTTAGGTTAGGTTAGGTTAGGTTAGGTTAGGTTAGGTTAGGTTAGGTTAGGTTAGGTTAGGTTAGGTTAGGTTAGGTTAGGTTAGGTTAGGTTAGGTTAGGTTAGGTTAGGTTAGGTTAGGTTAGGTTAGGTTAGGTTAGGTTAGGTTAGGTTAGGTTAGGTTAGGTTAGGTTAGGTTAGGTTAGGTTAGGTTAGGTTAGGTTAGGTTAGGTTAGGTTAGGTTAGGTTAGGTTAGGTTAGGTTAGGTTAGGTTAGGTTAGGTTAGGTTAGGTTAGGTTAGGTTAGGTTAGGTTAGGTTAGGTTAGGTTAGGTTAGGTTAGGTTAGGTTAGGTTAGGTTAGGTTAGGTTAGGTTAGGTTAGGTTAGGTTAGGTTAGGTTAGGTTAGGTTAGGTTAGGTTAGGTTAGGTTAGGTTAGGTTAGGTTAGGTTAGGTTAGGTTAGGTTAGGTTAGGTTAGGTTAGGTTAGGTTAGGTTAGGTTAGGTTAGGTTAGGTTAGGTTAGGTTAGGTTAGGTTAGGTTAGGTTAGGTTAGGTTAGGTTAGGTTAGGTTAGGTTAGGTTAGGTTAGGTTAGGTTAGGTTAGGTTAGGTTAGGTTAGGTTAGGTTAGGTTAGGTTAGGTTAGGTTAGGTTAGGTTAGGTTAGGTTAGGTTAGGTTAGGTTAGGTTAGGTTAGGTTAGGTTAGGTTAGGTTAGGTTAGGTTAGGTTAGGTTAGGTTAGGTTAGGTTAGGTTAGGTTAGGTTAGGTTAGGTTAGGTTAGGTTAGGTTAGGTTAGGTTAGGTTAGGTTAGGTTAGGTTAGGTTAGGTTAGGTTAGGTTAGGTTAGGTTAGGTTAGGTTAGGTTAGGTTAGGTTAGGTTAGGTTAGGTTAGGTTAGGTTAGGTTAGGTTAGGTTAGGTTAGGTTAGGTTAGGTTAGGTTAGGTTAGGTTAGGTTAGGTTAGGTTAGGTTAGGTTAGGTTAGGTTAGGTTAGGTTAGGTTAGGTTAGGTTAGGTTAGGTTAGGTTAGGTTAGGTTAGGTTAGGTTAGGTTAGGTTAGGTTAGGTTAGGTTAGGTTAGGTTAGGTTAGGTTAGGTTAGGTTAGGTTAGGTTAGGTTAGGTTAGGTTAGGTTAGGTTAGGTTAGGTTAGGTTAGGTTAGGTTAGGTTAGGTTAGGTTAGGTTAGGTTAGGTTAGGTTAGGTTAGGTTAGGTTAGGTTAGGTTAGGTTAGGTTAGGTTAGGTTAGGTTAGGTTAGGTTAGGTTAGGTTAGGTTAGGTTAGGTTAGGTTAGGTTAGGTTAGGTTAGGTTAGGTTAGGTTAGGTTAGGTTAGGTTAGGTTAGGTTAGGTTAGGTTAGGTTAGGTTAGGTTAGGTTAGGTTAGGTTAGGTTAGGTTAGGTTAGGTTAGGTTAGGTTAGGTTAGGTTAGGTTAGGTTAGGTTAGGTTAGGTTAGGTTAGGTTAGGTTAGGTTAGGTTAGGTTAGGTTAGGTTAGGTTAGGTTAGGTTAGGTTAGGTTAGGTTAGGTTAGGTTAGGTTAGGTTAGGTTAGGTTAGGTTAGGTTAGGTTAGGTTAGGTTAGGTTAGGTTAGGTTAGGTTAGGTTAGGTTAGGTTAGGTTAGGTTAGGTTAGGTTAGGTTAGGTTAGGTTAGGTTAGGTTAGGTTAGGTTAGGTTAGGTTAGGTTAGGTTAGGTTAGGTTAGGTTAGGTTAGGTTAGGTTAGGTTAGGTTAGGTTAGGTTAGGTTAGGTTAGGTTAGGTTAGGTTAGGTTAGGTTAGGTTAGGTTAGGTTAGGTTAGGTTAGGTTAGGTTAGGTTAGGTTAGGTTAGGTTAGGTTAGGTTAGGTTAGGTTAGGTTAGGTTAGGTTAGGTTAGGTTAGGTTAGGTTAGGTTAGGTTAGGTTAGGTTAGGTTAGGTTAGGTTAGGTTAGGTTAGGTTAGGTTAGGTTAGGTTAGGTTAGGTTAGGTTAGGTTAGGTTAGGTTAGGTTAGGTTAGGTTAGGTTAGGTTAGGTTAGGTTAGGTTAGGTTAGGTTAGGTTAGGTTAGGTTAGGTTAGGTTAGGTTAGGTTAGGTTAGGTTAGGTTAGGTTAGGTTAGGTTAGGTTAGGTTAGGTTAGGTTAGGTTAGGTTAGGTTAGGTTAGGTTAGGTTAGGTTAGGTTAGGTTAGGTTAGGCTAGGTTAGGTTAGGTTAGGTTAGGTTAGGTTAGGTTAGGTTAGGTTAGGTTAGGTTAGGTTAGGTTAGGTTAGGTTAGGTTAGGTTAGGTTAGGTTAGGTTAGGTTAGGTTAGGTTAGGTTAGGTTAGGTTAGGTTAGGTTAGGTTAGGTTAGGTTAGGTTAGGTTAGGTTAGGTTAGGTTAGGTTAGGTTAGGTTAGGTTAGGTTAGGTTAGGTTAGGTTAGGTTAGGTTAGGTTAGGTTAGGTTAGGTTAGGTTAGGTTAGGTTAGGTTAGGTTAGGTTAGGTTAGGTTAGGTTAGGTTAGGTTAGGTTAGGTTAGGTTAGGTTAGGTTAGGTTAGGTTAGGTTAGGTTAGGTTAGGTTAGGTTAGGTTAGGTTAGGTTAGGTTAGGTTAGGTTACTTCCTGTAGGTCGACGGGGTCGGGTCACTTATTGACGAATTAGTTGGTTTTCGGGAGGTAGTTAGAGTTTTTGTAGGCGCATCTTTTGGTTTTTTGAAAATTGATATCGGTTCGGAGTGTGTGGAGAAATTTAAGTTTTTGTGAATTTTTAGTTTGTTCACTTTTTCTTTTTTTTCTCCATACATTTGAGGGTTTTTTGTCAGTCGGGTGTTAGAAGATCGTCCAGGTAGACGAGTGTCGGGCACCCCTATCTCGGTTTTCGAGATAGCTGTGCGCGCCTTTCTTCTGGATCGGTCTTCGCCCTTCTCAGGGCGAGCACCTCCCTGGTAGGAACCAGGTGGGAGAGGTCGGGGGAGTCCTCTACCTTGTCGTTGTTCGACGAATTGGCGGTTTTCGCCAAATTTTCGAACAACGTCCAGGAACTTCGTCGATTTTCTCGGTGTTGGAGTGGGGGAGTTAGTCCCCGGATTGTGTTGGGGGCTTCATTGGTGGACCTACTTGTGCCGTGAAGTCTCGCGGCGCCACCTCTGAAGCGGTTCGGCAGGGAGGACCTAACCTAAGTTCAACTTAGGTTTTGGTTTTTCGTGGTGAAGTCGGTGTTGTTTGGGGTAGTTTGGGGGATATTTGGGGTCGTTAGGGGGAGTGCTCCCCCTTTTCGACTTTTGGGAGGTTTTGGTAGGGTAGGTGCGTCTCAACCGAGGCGGCTACTCTGCCAAGTCCGGCGGTGTTTTTCTTGTTTTTGGCTCTCCCTAGGCGCTAGTGGCGCCGGGGTTGAGCCATGGCTTCAACAGGGAACCGATTTGGTCTCTTAGGAGACCAAACGCTAGGGGGTGAGACCCCCACCGGTTCCAGAAGCGGGAGTGCGTGCCGAAAGCGGCCGAGTTCGGAGGAGAGAGGGCCCTCTAGCTCAGGTTCGGGTGGCGAGGGGGTATCCAAAGGAGGAAAGAAAAGGAGTGCGAAGGGGGGGAAGGCCCCCAAAGCTGGCAAGCCGCTCTCGAGCGGAACTTGCACTAATTACAGGGTGGACATCTCTAGGGATTCGGATGCCTCCTACGAGGAGGAACTAGATATGGACGTGGCGGAAACCGGGAGTCCGACGTCCGCCAGGGTGCTGAGACACCCCAGGAATATATTTTATAAGGACGATTCAACATCGACGTCCGAAGGAGAGGGAGAAATGGTGGAGGAGCTGCGAGAGCAGCAGGAGGTGGTGCGGACGGTCCTCTTGGGGATGGCCGGCAAAATGGACCCGGCGGACCGAAGATGTATCGAGGGGGCCGTCAAGAAGCTTGGAGGGGTCGCCAACAAGCTGGAGGGGAAGCAAAGGGGGAAAACCGTAAAAAAGGCCCCTGGGTCCAAAGGGGGAAAGAAGACCCCCGATTCTGGAAATGAGGCCAGGAAGTATAAGGAGGCACTTGACCGCCTCCGCGCAGAGATGGAAGGTCTCAAGGAGGAGAACAAGGCGCTCAGGCGCCAATTCGAAGAGACCTCCAAGAAGGCTGCTGCGATGAGGAGAACAGCGTCCTCAATGGAGAAGCAGGGGGTAGGCCAGGGACTCACTATGGAGACCCTAGGCGAATTTTTAGAAGAGTTCCGGCGCGACACACTGGCCGCGGTGAGGTCGGTCGTCGATGCGCGAGTGGAGGGGCTCGAAAAAGACGGACGCCTCCTCCAGGAAAGGAGCCACCGGCCACCACTTGCGGCCGATAAAAAGAGGACGGTCCCCAGGACAATGGCGGGGAGGGAGGCACGGGGAGGCAGAGAGGGGCAAGAAGCGCTTGAAACAGCGGAACCCTCAGCGGAGAGACAGGCCGAAGGGAAAACATCTTGGGCAACAGTGGCCAGAACGAAGGCCCCTGCCAAACACGCAAAGGTGGCAACCCAACAGATGGCGAAGAGACAGGGGCCAAAACCGGCCCAACCCAAACCGGCGGTGCCGAAGCTAGTGGCCCCCAAAACAGCAGCCGTAGTCCTCACCATTACGGAGGAGGCCGCTAAAAAGGGGGTGTCGTACGCGGGGGCCATAGAAAAGGCGAAGAAGGAGGTCAGACTGGGTGAACTCGGGATCTCGGATGTAAAAATCAAGATCACCCAGTCTGGGAAGCGCCTTATCGAGGTGGGAGGGGAGGGCAGCGGGACCAAAGCTGATGGTCTCGCAGCCAAATTAAAGGAAGTCCTCGGCGACATGGCGGCGGTATCGAGGCCCACTAAAATGGCGGACATGCGAGTCTCGGGCCTCGACGACTCCACAGGGTCGGCAGAGCTACAGGCCGCTCTTGCCGGCAAAGCCGGATGCCCACCCGACCAGATCCAGGTGGGCGACATAAGGGAGGGCCCAGGCGGCCTAGGCACGGTCGTCGTCAGGTGCCCAGTAGAATCGGCCAAGGCGCTCGCCCAAGATGGCAAAATCCGGGTGGGGTGGACGGTCGTCTCCGTAAGGGTGCTGGAGCCCCGCACCCTTAGATGTTTTAGGTGCCTGCAGCCGGGGCACACAGGCGCGCTGTGCCCGGCGACAATAGATCGCAGCGCCCTGTGCTATAGGTGCGGCGTTGCAGGACACAGGGCCCGAGACTGCGAGGCGGAGCCAAGTTGCCACCTCTGCCGGTCACTGAAGCGCCCCCACAACCACATCATGGGGGGCAAAGCGTGTAAGGCTCCGCCTGTCAAGGGAAAGGCGCTTCCCAAGACATTCGGGGTGCGGCGGGAACAGGCCCAGGTGGCCATGGAGACAACTGAGTCGGCCCAATAATGTCTAGGCCACTCAAGTTACTGCAGGCGAATGTCAACCACTCCACAGGTGCGCAGGACCTCCTCATGCAGCACCTGGCGGAGTGGACCATCGACCTAGCCATCGTCTCGGAGCCCTATTGTTGCCCTTCGAGGGACAATTGGGCTTCGTCGCTCGACGAGACGGTGGCGATAGTCGTCCCCACAACTGCGGTCGGCTCCCCTCCCCTCTCGCTCATTGAGAGGGGGTCGGGGTATGTAGCCGTCAGTTGGGGGGACATCACCGTGGTGGGGGCGTACTTTTCGCCCAATCGTGCCCTCACCGAGCTCCAACGGTGGGTCGATGGGATGGGACGCGTCATCCGGAGACTGGCCCCCCGAAAGATCCTATTCGGGGGCGACCTCAACGCGAAACACCAGGCGTGGGGCCACCCCTCGAACGATCCAAAGGGGGTGGTGGTGGCGAGCTGGGTGATAGAGATGGGGCTGGCGGTGCTAAATAGGGGCACCGCCTTCACCTGCGTCAGGGGCAGCGGGGGCTCCCGCGTGGACGTCACCCTGGCGACCCCATCGCTATCACCCAAGATCTCCGGATGGCGCGTCCTATCGGAGGAGGAGTCCCTGTCCGACCACCCCTACATCAGGTATGAAGCCGACCTGAGGGGTGGATCTGGCGGGCGCCCAGGGGGGGAAACACAATCACGTTTCCCCAGATGGGCCCTCGCCAGGCTAAACAGGGACCTGGCGGAGGAGGCGGCGGTGGTGGAGGCCTGGCGGCTGCAGGACGAGGAGCACGAGGGATGGACGGTCGAGGAGCGGGTGGAAAGGCTAAGGGAGGCCTTCACGGCAATGTGCAACGCCTCCATGCCAAAGGTGACTGGGCGACCCGACAAGACCGCCGTATACTGGTGGTCCGATCAAATTGCGTCGCTCAGGACAGCCTGCGTTCGGGCACGGAGGGCGCTGCAGAGGTGCCGTCGGCGACGGAGGAGGGTGGAGGGCGAGGAGGAAGCCCTGACCACCACCTACAGGGAGGCCAAGAAGAGGCTCAATCTAGCCATCCGGCAGGCGAAGGACGAGGCCTGGGCCCAGTTCCTGTCGTCACTTGACAGGGACCCGTGGGGCCGTCCTTACCGGATGGTTAGGCGGAGGCTGAAGAGCCAGGCTCCAGCAACGGAGACGCTGGAGCCAGAGCTTCTGGCCAGGGTGGTGTCGGGCCTCTTCCCCGAGACGTCGCCGATCCTCCCGCCCAGGATGGTCCTCCCGCCCATCCCTCGCGAACAGCCGTCGGGATACCAGCCGGTGACCACGGAGGAGGTGGAGTTGGTCATGGACCGCCTCAAAGGCCAGCGGAAGGCGCCAGGGCCGGACGGAGTGCCAGGCAGAGTAATCCCCATTGCCCAGGAGCACCTAGGTGAGTTCCTCCGCGAGACGTACAGTCTCTGTCTCGAGAGGGGGGAATTCCCTAGGCAGTGGAAGAGGGGTAGACTCTGCCTGCTAAGGAAGGAGGGGCGTCCGGCAGATTCGCCTTCCGCCTTTAGGCCGGTGGTGCTGCTTGACGTGCTCGGCAAGTGTTTGGAGCGCATCATTGCCGAGCGAATAGTGCAGCACCTTGAGGAGGGCCTGGGCCCGAACTTATCGGAGCGACAGTTCGGGTTCAGGCGCGGGCGGTCCACGGTCGATGCCATCCTAGCCCTGAGGGATGTCATCGACACAGCAGAACGGCTGGGGCAGGGAGTGTTTGCGGTGTCATTGGACATCCGCAACGCATTCAACTCCCTGCCGTATGAGGTGATCAGGGACGCCTTGAGGTTCCACCAGCTTCCCCCCTATCTCCGGGTCGTCGTGGAGCACTACCTGCAGGATAGGGTGGTGCTGTACGCCGACTCGAATGGGGAGCTGGTGGAGAGGAGCGTGTCGTGCGGTGTTCCACAGGGAGCGGTTCTGGGTCCGCTCCTGTGGAACATGGGGTACGACTGGCTCCTCAGGGGGACGATCCTCCCCCGCGCGGCGATAGTGTGTTACGCTGACGACACACTTATCGCCGCGAGGGGGACGACTTACCTCGAGGCGCGTCGCCGGGCCAAGGAGGTGGCGGAGGTGGCCATAGCGCGCATCCGGGCCATGGGACTAGATGTCTCGGTGGATAAAACCGAGTGCATCTTCTTCCATGGCCCGAGGAGAGCCCCACCGGTGAGGGCTAGGGAGGTCGTGCTTGATGGGGTGAGGCTTCCAGTGCTTCGCCACATCAAGTACCTGGGGCTGCTGCTGGACGCTCGCTGGGATTTCAGCGAGCACTTCAAGCAGCTAGCCCCCAGGTTGGTGAAGGCCTCTCTGGCCCTAGGAAAGCTCCTGCCGAACGTCGGCGGCCCAGGTACCATGTGCCGCCGGCTCTACGCGGGAGTAATCCGAAGTATGGCCCTCTATGGGGCCCCGGTGTGGGCAGAAGCCGCAGGGACCAAAGGAAGGGCAGATCTCCGGCGGTCCCAAAGGGTGATTGCGGCCCGCCTTGTACGAGGGTACAAGACGGTGTCGCGATCGGCGGCTTGCGCGCTCGCAGGTACACCACCGTGGGAACTGGAGGCACGTGTCCTACGGGAGGTGTATCTGCGAAAGGTGGAGGCCCGGGTGCGAGGAGATAGGCCCGCACCCGAGGAGGCCCGGCGAACAAGGAGGGATGCCGAAGAACGGCTGATGAGGGAGTGGGAGGAGTCTCTCATCGACCCGCCATTCGGGAAGCGCACCCTCGAGGCACTGAGGCCAGTGCTTCGGGAGTGGTGCGCTCGGCGCCAAGGGTCGGTGACCTTCAGGCTGGCGCAGGTCTTTACCGGGCACGGGTGCTTCGGTAAATACCTGCACCGGATTAGAAGGGAGCCGACCCCGTCGTGCCATCATTGCGGCGCTGCGGAGGACACTGCCCAGCACACCCTTGAGGTGTGTCCGGCGTGGTCTCCTCAGCGCGGCAATCTTGTCGCGACGATTGGGAGTGACCTCTCGCTCGCCGCCGTGGCGCGAGCTATGGTGACGAGCGACGGGTCCTGGGAGGGGGTGGCCACCTTCTGCGAGGACGTCCTCTCGCAGAAGGAGGCCGCCGAAAGGAGGAGGGAGGAGGACTTAGACTCCTCTCTCATAAGGCGCAGGCGTCGGGGGAGAAGGTGGCGGCGTTATGCCACCCGCATCCCCATCTAGAGGATGGAGCTCCGCTTCTCCTCTAGAGACGCCCCAAATGGCGGAAGGGGCACCCATTCTGCCTGGGTGTCCACCCCCCACGTGAAAACGCACGAAGGGGGAGAGGGTCTCTTCCCACCCTTCCCCGCTGGGAAGGGCTTTGGGTCAAGAGGCCAGTAGCGCAGGCTCGCGGGATGAATGCCTCGCGAGCGGAATGCGCTTGAGGAGGACCCTCGGGAACGGCTTCCCCGAGGGTAGGAGCCTCACTCGGAAACTACGGGTGATACCGGAGTTTTCTCCGTTATCACCCGGCGTGGCCGAGAGGGGATCCGATGGGATGGCGACCGCGGAAGCCCTTCGGGAACTTTTGTTTCCGGGGGACTTCTGCGGACGCACATTCCGATGAGGTGGGGGGGGAAGGCCGTTAGCACACCTCGGCCGCCTCCGGCCTGCACTGGGCGGGGCAACCGCGCCGCCTGCGGTGGCGCCCGGGAACTTGTTCTTGAGACTTGTTCTTGGGTGACCATCGCGGGCGCGGGAGTCTCGTCCTGTGTGGGTCGGGGTCGGTCGAGGGGTGTGGTTTATTCCTTCCCTCACCGAAAGGGGGCCAGCGGCTGTCGGAGCGGGAGACCGGCAGTCGCATTGCACTTGGCCCTCAGGCGTGCGGGGTGTTCAGGGCGTCACGGTTCACCCCGTTGCTCCGTCCCTCACGGAGCATAGGCGAGGTCCGCCCACGAGCGCGGACCCACACTGGTCCGGGCCGCGGCCGAGTCCGACAAGGGACCCCGCGACCCGCACCACTGTGTATTGGGACGCCGTAGTTTTTAGTGGGTAGGCCTCCAAGCCTTTACCGGGCACTCGGCCGGGTAGGGGCATGGAGGAGAGTCCCACATATCCACCGTGTTCTCCCGACACGGTGTGAATGCCTAATGCCATTTTCTACGAAAACAAAAAAAAAAAAAAAAAAAAAAAAAAAAAAAAAAAAAAAAAAAAAAAAAAAAAAAAAGGTTAGGTTAGGTTAGGTTAGGTTAGGTTAGGTTAGGTTAGGTTAGGTTAGGTTAGGTTAGGTTAGGTTAGGTTAGGTTAGGTTAGGTTAGGTTAGGTTAGGTTAGGTTAGGTTAGGTTAGGTTAGGTTAGGTTAGGTTAGGTTAGGTTAGGTTAGGTTAGGTTAGGTTAGGTTGGTGGGTCAATTATTGGCGATAAGTTTGATTTTCGGAACTTAAGTTGAGCTTTCGGAGACGCAACTTTCGGCGAAATAAAAATTGAGATCGGTTAGGAGTGTGTGGAGAAATTTAAGTTTTAGTGAATTTTTAGTTTGTTCACTTTTTCTTTTTTTTCTCCATACATTTGAGGGTTTTTTGTCAGTCGGGTGTTAGAAGATCGTCCAGGTAGCAAAGAGTCGGGCACCCCTATCTCGGTTTTCGAGATAGCTGTGCGCGCCTTTCTGCCGGATCGGTCTCCGCCCTTTTCAGGGCGAGCACCTCCCTGGTAGGAACCAGGTGGGAGAGGTCGGGGGAGTACTCTACCTTGTCGTTGTTCGACGAATTGGCGGGTTTCGCCAAATTTTCGAACAGCGTCCAGGAACTCCGTCGATTTTCTCGGTGTTGGAGTGGGGGAGTTAGTCCCCGGATTGTGTTGAGGGCTTCATTGGTGGATCAACTTGTGCCCCAAAGTCTTGGTGGCGCCACCTTTGAAGCGGTTTGGTAGATAGGGCAAAACCTAAGTTCAACTTAGGTTTTGTTTTTTCGTAGGGAAATCGGTGTTCCTTTGGGAAGTTTGGGGGGTAGTTGGGGTCGCTGGGGGGAGTGCTCCCCCCCTTCGACTTTTTGTTGGATTCTCGGTGGAGTAGGGGCGTTCCGGTCGGGAAGACTATTCCATCGATTCTAGTGGGTGTTTTTCTTGGGTATCGCTCTCCCTAGGCGCTAGTGGTGCCGG
Source organism: Calamotropha paludella (assembly GCA_927399485.1). Lineage (NCBI taxonomy): Eukaryota > Metazoa > Arthropoda > Insecta > Lepidoptera > Crambidae > Calamotropha > Calamotropha paludella. The sequence goes on along the minus strand of OV656816.1, from coordinate 12,863 downwards.
GGACGAGCCAAAATGGCAAGCTGCAGCTCGTTCTACAGCGTGCTGGAGGAGGCTGGGTCCGCAATGGACGATCAGTCTGGAGGGAGTAGGAGTGCGAGTGGAGCCCGGAAGAGACCGAGCTCCACGGAGAAAGGCAAGGATAGCTCCGGTTCTGGGAGCGGCGGAAAGGCGAAGGGCGGCCGGAAGAAGAGGAAGACAAAGGCCAAGGCGGCAAAAGTGGGAAAGCCGGCGTCAACAGGCACCAGCGCCAAGTTCCTGTTGAACACGGAGAAGGACTCCGATGGCTCCTACGTTGAGGAGCTGGAGATGGAGATGGGAGACTCCGGAACCCCGAGGTCTGCCAAATTCTTGAGGCGCCCTAGGAAAGTGGTATACAGGGAGGGGGCCTCGACCTCAGCATCTGACGCGGACCTGTCGGATGGTCCCGAACCGGAATCTGGCGAGGTTGTAGATGAACTGCGCGAGCAACAGGAGGTGGTGAGGACAGTCCTAAAAAACTCGGCCAGATTTATGGACGAGGCCGATCGAAGATGTATCCAGCAGGCAATTAAGAGCCTCGGCGGAGTAGCCAGTAAGCTGGAGAAAGATAAGGCGAAGAAAACTGGCTCCGGAGAAAACTTGGAGTCCCGCAAATATAAGACGGTGACGGAGAGACTCAGGGCGGAGCTGGCAAAAGTACAGGAGGAGAATAAGGCCCTCAGAAGAAGCTTTGACGAGGTGTCGAAGAAAGTGGCGGCCTTCCACAGGGAGAAGAGCGTAACGGCAAATCAGGGTGAGGGTCAGGCTCTGACAAAAGAGGTGCTGATTGGCATCCTGGACGGCTTCCGCCGCGACACAATGGCGGCAGTAAGGCTATTGGTGGATGCCCGCGTCGAGGGCCTGGAAAAGGACGGACGCCTTCTCCAAGAGGTAAACCACCGGCCACCACTTGCGGCCGATAAGAAGAGACCGGTCCCCCGAACGATGGCGGGAAGGGAGGCGCGAGGCGGCGTTGAACGCTCCCAGGCAGCAGTTCCGTCGGCGGCCCCGGAACAATCGGCACGGGGCGAAGACGGCCAGGGAAGCAATGCGTGGGCGACAGTGGCAGCGCGGAAACCCACAAAAACAGCGGGGCCAGCGAACAAAGCGGCGGCAGCACAGCAAAGGCCAAAACCGGCCCAGGCCAAACAGGCAGGGCCAAAGCTGGTGGTCCCAAAAACGTCGGCGGTGGTACTTTCCATCAACGACGAGGCGGCTAAAAAAGGGGCATCCTACGCAGCGGCCATGATAAAGGCCCAAAAGGAGGTCGGACTGGGTGAGCTCGGAATATCCGACCTAAAAATCAGGGTCACCCAGTCCGGGTCGCGCCTCATAGAGATAGGCGGCGAGAACAGCGGGGCCAAGGCAGATGGCCTCGCGAAAAAACTCACCGAGGTGTTGGGGGAAATGGCGGCCATCTCCAGGCCCACCAAGACTGCCGACGCCAGGGTAACGGGCCTCGATGATTCCACGGGGCCCAAAGAGTTACAGGCCGCGCTCGCGGACAAAGGAGGCTGCCCACCTGAACGCATAAGGGTGGGCGAAATAAGAGTGGGCCCCGGCGGCCTGGGCACGGCGCTAATCACGTGTCCGGTGGAAGCTGCCAAAAAACTGGCCCAAGAGGGCAAAGTCCGGGTAGGCTGGACGGTAGCCTCCATCAGGGTGCTGGAACCCCGCGCCCTGAGGTGCTACCGATGCCTCCAGCCGGGGCACACCGGGGCGCTCTGCCCCGCTAGAGTAGACAGGAGCGCCCTATGCTACAGATGCGGTAGCACAGGGCACAAGGCGGCGTCTTGCAGTGCGGATCCAAGTTGCGACCTCTGCAAGACCCTGAAGCGCCCACACGGGCACATCATGGGGGGCAAATCATGCAAGCCCCCCGCGGTCAAAGGAAAGGCCCTTCCAAGGGCGTTCGGAGCGCAGCGTGCGCAGGCCCCGGCGGCCATGGAGGTTGTTGACACGGTCCAATAATGCCTACAAGACCGTACAACATCCTCCAGGCGAACGTGAACCACTCCACGGGTTCGCAGGACCTGCTGATGCAGAACCTGGCGGAGTGGTCCGTGGACCTCGCCATCGTGTCGGAGCCCTATTGTGCCCCTCCGCGGGACAATTGGGCTTCGTCGGCAGACGACACGGTGGCGATCGTGGTCCCCACGTCGACAGCCGGCGCCCCCCCTCTCACACTCATCGAGAGGGGAGAAGGGTATGTGGCCGTCAGTTGGGCGGGCATTGCGGTGGTGGGCAGTTATTTCTCGCCTAATCGACCCCTCCGGGAGTTTACGGAGTGGGTCGACAGGATGGGGCGCGCCATAGGGAGACTGGCCCCCAGAAAAGTCCTCCTGGGGGGGGACGTCAACGCCAAGCACCGGGCGTGGGGGTCCCTCTCGGACGACCCGAAGGGGGTCATCCTGGCGAATTGGGTGACAGCGATGGGGCTGGCGGTGCTAAACACCGGCACCGCCTTCACCTGCGTCAGGGGAAGCGGCGGCTCGAGGGTTGACGTTACCCTGGCAGCCCCATCTCTGGCTCCCAAAATATCGGCGTGGCGCGTCCTTTCAGAGGAGGAATCTCTGTCGGACCACCCCTACATAAGGTTCTCGGCCGACCTGAGGGGTGGACCTGGCGGGCGCCCAGGGGGGGGAACGCAGTCGTGTTTCCCCAGATGGGCCCTCGCCAGACTGAACAGAGATCTGGCGGAGGAGGCGGCGGTGATCGAGGCCTGGAAGATCCAAGACGAGGACTGGGGGCGGCATCGATCGGTAGAGGAAAGGGCGGGACGAATCAAGACGGCCTTCACGGCGGTCTGCAGCGCCTCCATGCCCAGGGTGACTGGTCGACCAGGTAGGACCGCCGTCTACTGGTGGTCCGACGAGATCGGGTCGATCAGAACCGTGTGCGTTCGGGCGAGGAGGGCGCTGCAGAGGTGCCGCCGGCGGCGCACGAGAGTGGACGGCGAGGAGAGGACTCTTGAGGCCGCCTACAAGGAGGCGAAAAGGCGGCTCAACCTGGCCATCCGGCAGGCGAAGGATGCGGCCTGGGGCGAGTTCTTGTCCAGCCTGGACAGGGACCCGTGGGGCCGCCCTTACCGCATGGTCAGGGGGAGAATGAAGGGCCAAGCTCCTGCCACAGACCTGATGGAGCCGGAGCTGCTGGACAGGGTGGTCTCCGGACTCTTCCCCGCCGTGCCGCCGGTCCTCCCGCCAAGAATGGTGCTCCCCCCAGTCCCACCCAACCAGGCAACTGGGTACGAGCCTGTCACCGCCGACGAGATGGCCTCTGTCGTCGACCGCCTCAAGGGCCATAAGAAGGCGCCGGGCCCAGACGGGGTTCCTGGCAAAGTCGTCCCCATCGCCACAGTCCACCTGGGGGAATTCCTCCAGGACACATATAGCCTGTGCCTGGAGAGAGGAGAGTTCCCCAAGCTCTGGAAAAGGGGACGGCTCTGCCTGCTAAAAAAGGAGGGACGCCCGGCGGATTCCCCATCCGCTCATCGGCCGGTGGTGCTGCTAGATGAGGCCGGCAAGGGACTGGAGAGGGTCATTGCCGGCCGGGTGACGCAGCACCTGGAGGAGGTTGGCCCGAATCTGTCAGGCGGACAGTTCGGGTTCAGGAGGAACCGGTCGACGGTGGACGCGGTGCTCGCCCTCCGGGGGGAAATAGACAGGGCGGAGAGTCTCGGGCAGGGAGTGTTTGCGGTGTCCCTAGACATCAAGAACGCATTCAACTCCCTGCCGTATGAAGTAATAACTGAGGCCCTGAGGTACCATCAACTCCCCCCGTACCTCCGGCACATCATAGAGCACTACCTAAGGGACAGGGTGGTGCTCTACGCCGATTCGCGGGGGAACTTGATGGAGCGGGCAATGGTGTGTGGCGTTCCACAGGGGGCGGTTTTGGGCCCGCTCCTATGGATCATAGCCTACGACTGGCTGCTCAGAGGGCGGCTCCTCCCCCGTGCAACGATAGTGTGTTATGCCGACGACACACTCATCGTTGCTAGGGGGAAAACGTACGCAGAGGCCAGACGCCGGGCCAGGGAGACCGCGGAGACCACCATCGGGCGCATCCGGGCCATGGGGTTGGATGTCTCGGTCGACAAGACCGAGGTCATTTATTTTCATGGCCCGAGGAGGGCTCCCCCAGTGCGGGCAAGGGAGGTGGTGCTGGATGGGGTGAGGCTGCCGGTGCAGCCCCACATTAAGTACCTGGGGCTAGTGCTGGATGCTCGCTGGAACTTCAGCGAGCACTTCCGCCAACTGGCCCCCAGGCTGTTAAAAGCCTCCCAGGCGCTGGGGAGACTCCTGCCAAATGTCGGCGGCCCAGGGTCCAACTGCCGCCGACTCTTCGCAGGAGTTATTAAGAGTATGGCCCTCTACGGCGCGCCCGTGTGGGCGGAAGCCGCCGCGGAGGCGGGACTGGCAAATTTGAGGCGGTCCCAGAGAACGGTCGCGACCCGTATCGGAAGGTGCTACCGTACGGTGTCGCGAGCGGCGGCGTGTGCCATTGCAGGTACACCTCCGTGGGATCTGGAGGCTCGAGTCCTGCGTGAGGTCTACCTGCAAAGGAGGGAGGCGGGGGTGCGAGGAGATAGGCTCGCACCCGAGGAGGTCCGGCAGCTCCGGCGAGATGCCGAGGAGGGCATGATGGGGGAATGGGAGGTGTCCCTCATCAACCCACCGTATGGTGTACGCACTCTCGAGGCATTGGGCCCAATCCTTCGAGAGTGGCGAGCCAGGCGCCATGGGTCGGTAACCTTTAGGCTGGCGCAGGTGCTTACCGGGCACGGTTGCTTCGGTAAGTACCTGCACCGGATTCGGAGGGAACCGACCCCGTCGTGCCACCACTGCGGCGCTGCGGAGGACACCGCCCAGCACACTCTCGAGGTGTGTGCGGCGTGGTCTCCTCAGCGCGGCAGTCTTGTCGCGGCGATAGGGAGCGACCTCTCGCTCGCCGCTGTAGCGCGAGCCATGGCGACGAGCGAGGGGTCCTGGGAGGCGGTGGCCTCCTTCTGCGAGGACGTAATCTTGCAGAAGGAGGCCGCCGAGAGGCGGAGGGAGGAGGACCTAAACTCCTCCCTAATAAGGCGCAGGCGTCGGGGGGGCAGGTGGCGGCGTTACGCCACCCGCATCCCTATCTAGGGTGGGACCGTTCCCCCCGCCCTAGTCGACGCCAAGGTGGAAGGGGCACCCAAGGAGGGTGTCCACCCCCCACGCGAAAACGCGCGAATGGGGGGAGAGGGTCTCTTCCCACCCTTCCCCGCTGGGAAGGGTTGGGTCAAGAGGCCAGTAGCGCGGGCGCTCGCGGGGGTCGCGAGCGGAGCGCTTGAGGAGGACCCTCGGGAACAGCATCTCCCGAGGGTAGGACCCTCACTCGGAAACTACGGGTGATAACGGAGTTTTCTCCTTTATCGCCCGGCGTGGCCGAGGGGGGGTCCGATGGGATGGCGACCGCGGAAGCCTTTCGGGAACTTTTGTTTCCGGGGGACTTCCGCGGACGCACATCCCGGTGAGGTGGGGGGGGGAAGGGGCCGTTAGCACACCTCGGCCGCCTCCGGCCTGCACTGGGCGGGGCAACCGCGCCGCCTGCGATGGCGCCCGGGAACTTGTTCTTGGGTGATCATCGCGGGCGCGGGAGTCTCGTCCCGTGTGGGTCGGGGTCGGTCGGGGGGTGTGGTTCATTCCTTCCCTCACCGAAAGGGGGCCAGCGGCTGTCAGACGGGAGACCGGCAGTCGCATTGCACTTGGCCCTCAGGCGTGCGGGGTGTTCAGGGCGTCACGGTTCACCCCGTTGCTCCGTCCCTCACGGAGCATAGGAGAGGTCCGCCCACGAGCGCGGACCCACACTGGAGCGGGTTGCGGTCGATTCCGGCCAAGGGCCCCGCGACCCGCTCCAATGTGTATTGGGACGCCGCAGTTTTTAGTGGGTAGGCCTCCAAGCCTTTACCGGGCACTAGGCCGGGTAGAGGCATGGAGGAGAGCCCCACATATCCACCGTGTTCTCCCGACACGGTGTGAATGCGTAAGGCATTTTCTGCGAAAACAAAAAAAAAAAAAAAAAAAAAAAAAAAAAAAAAATAAGGTTAGGTTAGGTTAGGTTAGGTTAGGTTAGGTTAGGTTAGGTTAGGTTAGGTTAGGTTAGGTTAGGTTAGGTTAGGTTAGGTTAGGTTAGGTTAGGTTAGGTTAGGTTAGGTTAGGTTAGGTTAGGTTAGGTTAGGTTAGGTTAGGTTAGGTTAGGTTAGGTTAGGTTAGGTTAGGTTAGGTTAGGTTAGGTTAGGTTAGGTTAGGTTAGGTTAGGTTAGGTTAGGTTAGGTTAGGTTAGGTTAGGTTAGGTTAGGTTAGGTTAGGTTAGGTTAGGTTAGGTTAGGTTAGGTTAGGTTAGGTTAGGTTAGGTTAGGTTAGGTTAGGTTAGGTTAGGTTAGGTTAGGTTAGGTTAGGTTAGGTTAGGTTAGGTTAGGTTAGGTTAGGTTAGGTTAGGTTAGGTTAGGTTAGGTTAGGTTAGGTTAGGTTAGGTTAGGTTAGGTTAGGTTAGGTTAGGTTAGGTTAGGTTAGGTTAGGTTAGGTTAGGTTAGGTTAGGTTAGGTTAGGTTAGGTTAGGTTAGGTTAGGTTAGGTTAGGTTAGGTTAGGTTAGGTTAGGTTAGGTTAGGTTAGGTTAGGTTAGGTTAGGTTAGGTTAGGTTAGGTTAGGTTAGGTTAGGTTAGGTTAGGTTAGGTTAGGTTAGGTTAGGTTAGGTTAGGTTAGGCTAGGTTAGGTTAGGTTAGGTTAGGTTAGGTTAGGTTAGGTTAGGTTAGGTTAGGTTAGGTTAGGTTAGGTTAGGTTAGGTTAGGTTAGGTTAGGTTAGGTTAGGTTAGGTTAGGTTAGGTTAGGTTAGGTTAGGTTAGGTTAGGTTAGGTTAGGTTAGGTTAGGTTAGGTTAGGTTAGGTTAGGTTAGGTTAGGTTAGGTTAGGTTAGGTTAGGTTAGGTTAGGTTAGGTTAGGTTAGGTTAGGTTAGGTTAGGTTAGGTTAGGTTAGGTTAGGTTAGGTTAGGTTAGGTTAGGTTAGGTTAGGTTAGGTTAGGTTAGGTTAGGTTAGGTTAGGTTAGGTTAGGTTAGGTTAGGTTAGGTTAGGTTAGGTTAGGTTAGGTTAGGTTAGGTTAGGTTAGGTTAGGTTAGGTTAGGTTAGGTTAGGTTAGGTTAGGTTAGGTTAGGTTAGGTTAGGTTAGGTTAGGTTAGGTTAGGTTAGGTTAGGTTAGGTTAGGTTAGGTTAGGTTAGGTTAGGTTAGGTTAGGTTAGGTTAGGTTAGGTTAGGTTAGGTTGACGTTTTTCGGTGGGTCAGTTATTGACGAGTTAGTTGGTTTTTTGGAGTTAGGTAGAGTTTTTGAAGGCGGAACTTTTGGTGGTTTAAAGATTGAAATCGCTTCGGAGTCGGGGAAGTTATCGAACTTTTTCGAAATTTTCTCACTTCGAACTTTTTCTTTTTTTATTCCATACAATTGGAGGTAATTTGCCGGTGAGTTGTTAGAAGATCGTCGAGGTAGCAAAGTGTCGGGCACCCCTATCTCGGTTTTCGAGATAGCTGTGCGCGCCTTTCTGCCGGATTGGTCTCCGCCCTTTTCAGGGCGAGCAATTCCCTAGCAGGAACCAGTTGGGAGAGGTCGGGGGAGTCCTCCACCTTGTCGTTGTTCGACGAATTGGCGGTTTTCGCCAAATTGCCGAACAGCGTCCAGGGACAAACCCGATTTTCTCGGTGTTGGAGTGGGGGAGTTGGTCCCCGGTTTGAGTAGGGGGCTTCAGTGGGGGAGTTCTTGTGCCGCGAAGTCTCGCGGGCGCCACCTCTGAAGCGGTTCGGCAGTAGGAACCTAACCTAAGTCGAACTTAGGTTTTGGTTTTTGTTGGTGAAGTTGTTGTTGTTGTTGTTATTTCGTTGTTGTTTGGGGAAGTTTGGGGGGTTGTTAGGTTCGTCGGGGGGAGTGCTCTCCCCCTTTTCGACTTTTGTTGGTTTTTCGGTGGAGTAGGGGCGTTCCAGTCGGGAAGACTACTTCACCAATCCTAGTGGTGTTTTTTCTGGGTAATCGCTCTCCCTAGGCGCTAGTGGTGCCGGGGACGAGCGAAATGTCAAATAAGGGAGGTTTATTCAAGAGACTGGAGGCGATGGGCTCAGACATGGATGCCTGTTCGGAGACTCCAGCGGGAAGCAGGAGCCAGAGCGCGGCCCGTAAAAGACCGAGCTCTGGAGGGAGACTGAGCTCCAGTTCGGGGAGCGATGCGACGAAAGTGGCCTTGAGGAAGAAGAAGGCTAAAGGGAGAAGTTCTAGAGCGGGAAGACCCGTGTCAGGTGGGAACAGTGCGAACTTCTCACTGAATTTGAAGGGCGGATCCGACACAAGCCTCGAAGAGCATCTGGTGATGCAACTTGAGGCAGAAGGAGACAGACCGGCTTCGGCAATGGTGCTGAGATCCTTTAATAATAAAAGGGCGAACAGCAAGAGGGACTCCTCGGCCTCATCGTCGGAGGAGGACCTCTCAGAGTGCTCCGAAGTAGGCTCGGGAGAAGTGGCAGAAGAGGTTAGGGAGCAGAGAGAGGTGGTAAAGACAGTGTTTCTTAACACCTCTGCGACATTGGGCGAGGCGGATAAAAGAAGCGTGCAGAAGGTTATTCGCAAGCTAGGCGGTGCGGCCAACACATTGGGGAAGGCCAAACAGAAAAAGGGGAAGAAAGCCCCTGAACCGGACCCTGAGGTTCGAAAATATAGGGAGGCCCTTGAGCAGCTGCGCGCGGAAGTGGCGACGCTCAAGGAGGAGAATAAAGCCCTCAGGAGGCAATATGACGATGTCTCCAAACGTGCGGCGGAAGCCAAGAGAGCTTCGGCGCCAGCACCGCCAACAAGGGTGAAGCCAGGTCAACCGCTGACCGTGGAAGCTATGGCGGAGCTATTCGAGTCGTTCCGCCGCGACACCATGGCTGCGGTGAGAGTCATGGTGGACGCCAGGGTCGAAGGACTCGAAAAAGATGGCAGGCTGCTGGGGCAAAAGAGCCACAGACCCCCGCTGGCCGCTGACCGTAGGGGAACGGCAACACAGGCGCAATCAACGGCGAGCCAACCAGCGGATGCACTACCGGCAATAGCCGGTCCATCGAGACGACACGAACCGGAGCTAGTCCTAACAACCGATGGACAAGGAGCGGGACGTCACGAGAGCTGGGCGATGGCGCTCGGAAAAACGGCCAAAAAGAAGGCAGCATCGGCCGCAAAAAAGGCGGCAGAAATTGAAAAGCAGCAGACGAGCCCTCGGGCCGCCTCAAAGGCGCAAGCCAAAACGGCCCAAGGGAACTCAAAGGGGCCAAAGCTGACAGCTCCCAAAACGGCGGCAGTGATAGTCGCGATACCGGAAGAGGCAGCCGGCAAAGGGGCAACATATGCCGAGGCCATAGCCAAGGCCAAAAGGGAAGTTGGATTGGGAGGATTAGGGATAACCGACATCAAGATCAGGGTTACCCAATCCGGCACAAGGTTGTTCGAGGTGGGAGGCGAAGGCAGCGGGGCAAAAGCGGACAGCCTCGCTGAGAAATTAACGGCGGTGCTGCAAGGCGTGGCCAACGTCTCCAGGCCGACCAAGTCCGCAGATATCCGAGTCAGCGGCCTGGACGACTCTGTGAGCGCCGAAGAGCTCCAATCGGCGCTTGCCGAGAAGGGAGGCTGCTTGCCCAGCCAAGTTAAGGTGGGCCCTATCAGAGAGGGGCCAGGCGGTATGGGCACAACATTGACCTCGTGCCCAGTAGAAGCCGCTAAAAAGCTGGCCCAAGAGGGCAAAGTTAGGGTAGGCTGGACGGTGGCCTCCATCAGGGTGCTGGAACCCCGCACCCTAAGGTGCTACCGATGCCTCCAGCCAGGGCACACCGGGGCACTCTGCCCCGCGGGTGTTGACAGGAGCGCCCTCTGCTACAGGTGTGGTAAAGAGGGCCACAAGGCGGCGTCTTGCGGCGCAGATCCCAGCTGCGCCCTATGCAAGACGTTGAAGCGCCCGCACGGGCATATCATGGGGGGCAAATCATGCAAGCCCCCCACGGTTAAGGGAAAGCCCCTCCCAAGGGCTTTCGGAGCGCAACGCGCGCAGGCCCCGGCGGCCATGGAGGTTGTTGATACGGCTCAATAATGGCCACGAGACCGTACAACATCCTCCAGGCGAACGTGAACCACTCCACAGGTTCGCAGGATCTGCTGATGCAGAACCTGGCGGAGTGGTCCGTGGACCTCGCCATCGTGTCGGAGCCCTATTGTGCCCCTCCGCGGGACAATTGGGCTTCGTCGTCGGACGACACGGTGGCGATCGTGGTCCCTACGACGACGGCCGGCGCCCCTCCCCTCACACTCATCGAGAGGGGAGAAGGGTATGTGGCCGTCAGCTGGGCGGGAATCGCGGTGGTGGGCGGTTACTTCTCGCCCAATCGACCCCTCCGGGAGTTTACGGAGTGGGTCGACAGGATGGGGCGCGCCGTGGGGAGACTGGCCCCCAGAAAAGTCCTCCTGGGGGGGGACGTCAACGCCAAGCACCAGGCGTGGGGGTCCCTCTCGGACGACCCGAAGGGGGTCGTCCTGGCGAATTGGGTGGCAGCGATGGGGCTGGCGGTGCTAAACACCGGCACCGCCTTCACATGCGTCAGGGGAAGCGGCGGCTCGCGCGTCGATGTCACCCTGGCGGCCCCATCGCTGGCACCCAAAATTTCGGCGTGGCGCGTCCTGTCGGAGGAGGAGTCTCTATCGGACCACCCCTACATCAGATTCGAGGCCGATCTGAGGGGTGGATCTGGCGGGCGCCCGGGGGGGGGAACGCAGTTGTGTTTCCCCAGGTGGGCCCTCGCCAGACTGAATAGGGACCTGGCGGAGGAGGCGGCGGTGTTGGAGTCCTGGAAGATCCAGGACGAGGACTGGGGGCGGCACCGTTCGGCGGAGGAGAGGGCGGAGCGAGTCGAGACGGCCTTCACGGCGGTCTGCAGCGCCTCCATGCCCAGGGTAACTGGTCGACCTGGTAGGACCGCCGTTTACTGGTGGTCAGACGAGATCGGGTCGATCAGAACCGAGTGCATTCGGGCGCGGAGGGCGCTGCAGAGGTGTCGCCGGCGGCGGACAAGAGTGGACGGCGAGGAGGGGACTCTCGAAGCCGCCTACAGGGAGTCGAAAAGGCGGCTCAACCTGGCCATCCGACAGGCGAAGGATGCGGCCTGGGGAGAGTTCCTGTCAAGCCTCGACAGGGACCCGTGGGGCCGCCCTTACCGCATGGTCAGGGGGAAGATGAGGGGCCAAGCTCCGGCGACAGACTCCATGGAGCCGGAGCTGTTGCAAAGGGTGGTTTCGGGCCTCTTCCCCGCCGTGTCGCCGGCCCTCCCGCCCAGGATGGTGCTCCCCCCAGTCCCCCTCGACCGGGCGACAGGCTTCGAGCCGGTCACCGCCGCTGAGATGGCCTCCGTCTTCGACCGCCTCAAGGGCCACAAGAAGGCGCCGGGCCCCGACGGAGTCCCCGGCAAAGTCGTCCCCATCGCTGCGGACCACCTAGGGGAATTCCTCCAGGACACATATAGTCTGTGCCTGGAGAGAGGTGAGTTCCCCAAAATTTGGAAAAGGGGACGACTATGCCTTCTGAAGAAGGAGGGGCGCCCGGCGGACTCGCCGTCCGCTTATAGGCCAGTGGTGCTGCTCGATGAGGCCGGCAAGGGACTGGAGAGGGTCATTGCCGGTCGGGTGACGCAGCACCTGGAGGAGGTGGGCCCGAACCTGTCTGACAGGCAGTTCGGGTTCAGGAGGGGCCGGTCGACGGTCGACGCGGTCCTCGCATTGCGGGGGGAAATTGAGAAGGCGGAGAGGCTGGGGCAGGGGGTTTTCGCGGTGTCTCTAGACATCCGAAACGCTTTTAACTCCCTGCCCTACGAAGTAATTTTGGAGGCACTCAGGTTCCACCAACTCCCCCCGTACCTCCGGCATATAATAGGGCACTACCTAAGGGACAGGGTGGTGCTCTACGCCGATTCGCGGGGGAACCTGGTGGAACGGGAAATGGTTTGTGGGGTTCCGCAGGGGGCGGTTCTGGGTCCGCTCCTGTGGATTATGGCCTACGACTGGCTCCTCAGAGGGCGGCTCCTCCCCCGTGCGACGATAGTGTGCTATGCCGACGACACACTCATCGTCGCCAGGGGGAAAACGTACGAGGAGGCCAGACGCCGGGCCAGGGAGTCCGCCGAAACAACAATCGGGCGTATCCGGGCCATGGGTCTAGATGTCTCGGTCGATAAGACCGAGGTCATATATTTCCATGGCCCGAGGAGGGCACCCCCAGTGCGGGCGAGGGAGGTGGTGCTGGACGGAGTGAGGCTGCCGGTGCAGCCTCACATCAAGTACCTGGGGCTGGTGCTGGACGCTCGCTGGAAGTTCAGCGAGCATTTCCGCCAACTAGCCCCCAGGCTGCTAAAAGCCTCCCAGGCACTAGCGAGACTCCTGCCAAATGTCGGCGGCCCAGGGTCCAACTGCCGCCGACTCTTTGCAGGAGTGATAAAGAGTATGGCCCTATACGGCGCGCCCGTGTGGGCGGACGCCGCCGCGGAGGAGGGACTGGCCAACCTGAGGCGGTCCCAAAGGACGGTCGCGACCCGTATCGGAAGGTGCTACCGTACGGTGTCGCGAGCGGCGGCGTGTGCCATTGCAGGTACACCTCCGTGGGATCTGGAGGCTCGAGTCCTGCGTGAGGTCTACCTGCAAAGGAGGGAGGCGGGGGTGCGAGGGGACAGGCTCGCACCCGAGGAGGTCCGGCGGCTCCGGCAAGAGGCCGAGGAGAGCATGATGGGGGAATGGGAGGGGTCCCTCATCAACCCACCAT
>OV656815.1:26787500-26795647 GCA_927399485.1 Calamotropha paludella | reverse complement strand
AACCTAACCTAACCTAACCTAACCTAACCTAACCTAACCTAACCTAACCTAACCTAACCTAACCTAACCTAACCTAACCTAACCTAACCTAACCTAACCTAACCTAACCTAACCTAACCTAACCTAACCTAACCTAACCTAACCTAACCTAACCTAACCTAACCTAACCTAACCTAACCTAACCTAACCTAACCTAACCTAACCTAACCTAACCTAACCTAACCTAACCTAACCTAACCTAACCTAACCTAACCTAACCTAACCTAACCTAACCTAACCTAACCTAACCTAACCTAACCTAACCTAACCTAACCTAACCTAACCTAACCTAACCTAACCTAACCTAACCTAACCTAACCTAACCTAACCTAACCTAACCTAACCTAACCTAACCTAACCTAACCTAACCTAACCTAACCTAACCTAACCTAACCTAACCTAACCTAACCTAACCTAACCTAACCTAACCTAACCTAACCTAACCTAACCTAACCTAACCTAACCTAACCTAACCTAACCTAACCTAACCTAACCTAACCTAACCTAACCTAACCTAACCTAACCTAACCTAACCTAACCTAACCTAACCTAACCTAACCTAACCTAACCTAACCTAACCTAACCTAACCTAACCTAACCTAACCTAACCTAACCTAACCTAACCTAACCTAACCTAACCTAACCTAACCTAACCTAACCTAACCTAACCTAACCTAACCTAACCTAACCTAACCTAACCTAACCTAACCTAACCTAACCTAACCTAACCTAACCTAACCTAACCTAACCTAACCTAACCTAACCTAACCTAACCTAACCTAACCTAACCTAACCTAACCTAACCTAACCTAACCTAACCTAACCTAACCTAACCTAACCTAACCTAACCTAACCTAACCTAACCTAACCTAACCTAACCTAACCTAACCTAACCTAACCTAACCTAACCTAACCTAACCTAACCTAACCTAACCTAACCTAACCTAACCTAACCTAACCTAACCTAACCTAACCTAACCTAACCTAACCTAACCTAACCTAACCTAACCTAACCTAACCTAACCTAACCTAACCTAACCTAACCTAACCTAACCTAACCTAACCTAACCTAACCTAACCTAACCTAACCTAACCTAACCTAACCTAACCTAACCTAACCTAACCTAACCTAACCTAACCTAACCTAACCTAACCTAACCTAACCTAACCTAACCTAACCTAACCTAACCTAACCTAACCTAACCTAACCTAACCTAACCTAACCTAACCTAACCTAACCTAACCTAACCTAACCTAACCTAACCTAACCTAACCTAACCTAACCTAACCTAACCTAACCTAACCTAACCTAACCTAACCTAACCTAACCTAACCTAACCTAACCTAACCTAACCTAACCTAACCTAACCTAACCTAACCTAACCTAACCTAACCTAACCTAACCTAACCTAACCTAACCTAACCTAACCTAACCTAACCTAACCTAACCTAACCTAACCTAACCTAACCTAACCTAACCTAACCTAACCTAACCTAACCTAACCTAACCTAACCTAACCTAACCTAACCTAACCTAACCTAACCTAACCTAACCTAACCTAACCTAACCTAACCTAACCTAACCTAACCTAACCTAACCTAACCTAACCTAACCTAACCTAACCTAACCTAACCTAACCTAACCTAACCTAACCTAACCTAACCTAACCTAACCTAACCTAACCTAACCTAACCTAACCTAACCTAACCTAACCTAACCTAACCTAACCTAACCTAACCTAACCTAACCTAACCTAACCTAACCTAACCTAACCTAACCTAACCTAACCTAACCTAACCTAACCTAACCTAACCTAACCTAACCTAACCTAACCTAACCTAACCTAACCTAACCTAACCTAACCTAACCTAACCTAACCTAACCTAACCTAACCTAACCTAACCTAACCTAACCTAACCTAACCTAACCTAACCTAACCTAACCTAACCTAACCTAACCTAACCTAACCTAACCTAACCTAACCTAACCTAACCTAACCTAACCTAACCTAACCTAACCTAACCTAACCTAACCTAACCTAACCTAACCTAACCTAACCTAACCTAACCTAACCTAACCTAACCTAACCTAACCTAACCTAACCTAACCTAACCTAACCTAACCTAACCTAACCTAACCTAACCTAACCTAACCTAACCTAACCTAACCTAACCTAACCTAACCTAACCTAACCTAACCTAACCTAACCTAACCTAACCTAACCTAACCTAACCTAACCTAACCGAACCTAACCTAACCTAACCTAACCTAACCTAACCTAACCTAACCTAACCTAACCTAACCTAACCTAACCTAACCTAACCTAACCTAACCTAACCTAACCTAACCTAACCTAACCTAACCTAACCTAACCTAACCTAACCTAACCTAACCTAACCTAACCTAACCTAACCTAACCTAACCTAACCTAACCTAACCTAACCTAACCTAACCTAACCTAACCTAACCTAACCTAACCTAACCTAACCTAACCTAACCTAACCTAACCTAACCTAACCTAACCTAACCTAACCTAACCTAACCTAACCTAACCTAACCTAACCTAACCTAACCTAACCTAACCTAACCTAACCTAACCTAACCTAACCTAACCTAACCTAACCTAACCTAACCTAACCTAACCTAACCTAACCTAACCTAACCTAACCTAACCTAACCTAACCTAACCTAACCTAACCTAACCTAACCTAACCTAACCTAACCTAACCTAACCTAACCTAACCTAACCTAACCTAACCTAACCTAACCTAACCTAACCTAACCTAACCTAACCTAACCTAACCTAACCTAACCTAACCTAACCTAACCTAACCTAACCTAACCTAACCTAACCTAACCTAACCTAACCTAACCTAACCTAACCTAACCTAACCTAACCTAACCTAACCTAACCTAACCTAACCTAACCTAACCTAACCTAACCTAACCTAACCTAACCTAACCTAACCTAACCTAACCTAACCTAACCTAACCTAACCTAACCTAACCTAACCTAACCTAACCTAACCTAACCTAACCTAACCTAACCTAACCTAACCTAACCTAACCTAACCTAACCTAACCTAACCTAACCTAACCTAACCTAACCTAACCTAACCTAACCTAACCTAACCTAACCTAACCTAACCTAACCTAACCTAACCTAACCTAACCTAACCTAACCTAACCTAACCTAACCTAACCTAACCTAACCTAACCTAACCTAACCTAACCTAACCTAACCTAACCTAACCTAACCTAACCTAACCTAACCTAACCTAACCTAACCTAACCTAACCTAACCTAACCTAACCTAACCTAACCTAACCTAACCTAACCTAACCTAACCTAACCTAACCTAACCTAACCTAACCTAACCTCACCTAACCTAACCTAACCTAACCTAACCTAACCTAACCTAACCTAACCTAACCTAACCTAACCTAACCTAACCTAACCTAACCTAACCTAACCTAACCTAACCTAACCTAACCTAACCTAACCTAACCTAACCTAACCTAACCTAACCTAACCTAACCTAACCTAACCTAACCTAACCTAACCTAACCTAACCTAACCTAACCTAACCTAACCTAACCTAACCTAACCTAACCTAACCTAACCTAACCTAACCTAACCTAACCTAACCTAACCTAACCTAACCTAACCTAACCTAACCTAACCTAACCTAACCTAACCTAACCTAACCTAACCTAACCTAACCTAACCTAACCTAACCTAACCTAACCTAACCTAACCTAACCTAACCTAACCTAACCTAACCTAACCTAACCTAACCTAACCTAACCTAACCTAACCTAACCTAACCTAACCTAACCTAACCTAACCTAACCTAACCTAACCTAACCTAACCTAACCTAACCTAACCTAACCTAACCTAACCTAACCTAACCTAACCTAACCTAACCTAACCTAACCTAACCTAACCTAACCTAACCTAACCTAACCTAACCTAACCTAACCTAACCTAACCTAACCTAACCTAACCTAACCTAACCTAACCTAACCTAACCTAACCTAACCTAACCTAACCTAACCTAACCTAACCTAACCTAACCTAACCTAACCTAACCTAACCTAACCTAACCTAACCTAACCTAACCTAACCTAACCTAACCTAACCTAACCTAACCTAACCTAACCTAACCTAACCTAACCTAACCTAACCTAACCTAACCTAACCTAACCTAACCTAACCTAACCTAACCTAACCTAACCTAACCTAACCTAACCTAACCTAACCTAACCTAACCTAACCTAACCTAACCTAACCTAACCTAACCTAACCTAACCTAACCTAACCTAACCTAACCTAACCTAACCTAACCTAACCTAACCTAACCTAACCTAACCTAACCTAACCTAACCTAACCTAACCTAACCTAACCTAACCTAACCTAACCTAACCTAACCTAACCTAACCTAACCTAACCTAACCTAACCTAACCTAACCTAACCTAACCTAACCTAACCTAACCTAACCTAACCTAACCTAACCTAACCTAACCTAACCTAACCTAACCTAACCTAACCTAACCTAACCTAACCTAACCTAACCTAACCTAACCTAACCTAACCTAACCTAACCTAACCTAACCTAACCTAACCTAACCTAACCTAACCTAACCTAACCTAACCTAACCTAACCTAACCTAACCTAACCTAACCTAACCTAACCTAACCTAACCTAACCTAACCTAACCTAACCTAACCTAACCTAACCTAACCTAACCTAACCTAACCTAACCTAACCTAACCTAACCTAACCTAACCTAACCTAACCTAACCTAACCTAACCTAACCTAACCTAACCTAACCTAACCTAACCTAACCTAACCTAACCTAACCTAACCTAACCTAACCTAACCTAACCTAACCTAACCTAACCTAACCTAACCTAACCTAACCTAACCTAACCTAACCTAACCTAACCTAACCTAACCTAACCTAACCTAACCTAACCTAACCTAACCTAACCTAACCTAACCTAACCTAACCTAACCTAACCTAACCTAACCTAACCTAACCTAACCTAACCTAACCTAACCTAACCTAACCTAACCTAACCTAACCTAACCTAACCTAACCTAACCTAACCTAACCTAACCTAACCTAACCTAACCTAACCTAACCTAACCTAACCTAACCTAACCTAACCTAACCTAACCTAACCTAACCTAACCTAACCTAACCTAACCTAACCTAACCTAACCTAACCTAACCTAACCTAACCTAACCTAACCTAACCTAACCTAACCTAACCTAACCTAACCTAACCTAACCTAACCTAACCTAACCTAACCTAACCTAACCTAACCTAACCTAACCTAACCTAACCTAACCTAACCTAACCTAACCTAACCTAACCTAACCTAACCTAACCTAACCTAACCTAACCTAACCTAACCTAACCTAACCTAACCTAACCTAACCTAACCTAACCTAACCTAGCCTAACCTAACCTAACCTAACCTAACCTAACCTAACCTAACCTAACCTAACCTAACCTAACCTAACCTAACCTAACCTAACCTAACCTAACCTAACCTAACCTAACCTAACCTAACCTAACCTAACCTAACCTAACCTAACCTAACCTAACCTAACCTAACCTAACCTAACCTAACCTAACCTAACCTAACCTAACCTAACCTAACCTAACCTAACCTAACCTAACCTAACCTAACCTAACCTAACCTAACCTAACCTAACCTAACCTAACCTAACCTAACCTAACCTAACCTAACCTAACCTAACCTAACCTAACCTAACCTAACCTAACCTAACCTAACCTAACCTAACCTAACCTAACCTAACCTAACCTAACCTAACCTAACCTAACCTAACCTAACCTAACCTAACCTAACCTAACCTAACCTAACCTAACCTAACCTAACCTAACCTAACCTAACCTAACCTAACCTAACCTAACCTAACCTAACCTAACCTAACCTAACCTAACCTAACCTAACCTAACCTAACCTAACCTAACCTAACCTAACCTAACCTAACCTAACCTAACCTAACCTAACCTAACCTAACCTAACCTAACCTAACCTAACCTAACCTAACCTAACCTAACCTAACCTAACCTAACCTAACCTAACCTAACCTAACCTAACCTAACCTAACCTAACCTAACCTAACCTAACCTAACCTAACCTAACCTAACCTAACCTAACCTAACCTAACCTAACCTAACCTAACCTAACCTAACCTAACCTAACCTAACCTAACCTAACCTAACCTAACCTAACCTAACCTAACCTAACCTAACCTAACCTAACCTAACCTAACCTAACCTAACCTAACCTAACCTAACCTAACCTAACCTAACCTAACCTAACCTAACCTAACCTAACCTAACCTAACCTAACCTAACCTAACCTAACCTAACCTAACCTAACCTAACCTAACCTAACCTAACCTAACCTAACCTAACCTAACCTAACCTAACCTAACCTAACCTAACCTAACCTAACCTAACCTAACCTAACCTAACCTAACCTAACCTAACCTAACCTAACCTAACCTAACCTAACCTAACCTAACCTAACCTAACCTAACCTAACCTAACCTAACCTAACCTAACCTAACCTAACCTAACCTAACCTAACCTAACCTAACCTAACCTAACCTAACCTAACCTAACCTAACCTAACCTAACCTAACCTAACCTAACCTAACCTAACCTAACCTAACCTAACCTAACCTAACCTAACCTAACCTAACCTAACCTAACCTAACCTAACCTAACCTAACCTAACCTAACCTAACCTAACCTAACCTAACCTAACCTAACCTAACCTAACCTAACCTAACCTAACCTAACCTAACCTAACCTAACCTAACCTAACCTAACCTAACCTAACCTAACCTAACCTAACCTAACCTAACCTAACCTAACCTAACCTAACCTAACCTAACCTAACCTAACCTAACCTAACCTAACCTAACCTAACCTAACCTAACCTAACCTAACCTAACCTAACCTAACCTAACCTAACCTATCAAATTCTCCCACATTTCATCTTACTCAATATTTAACTGGACACGGAGCCAACTTATCATATCTACACCGATTTCACATCTCCCCTACCAATTTCTGTCCCTGTGATCACTCCACTATACAGGATCCCGTACACCTCCTAACAGATTGCCCACGTTTTATATCAGCCAGACACAACCACATACAACTTTGTAATAACTCCAAACGCAAAAGAAATCCTTACTCCCTTACAAATCTGGGCGCTGAACCCAAGCTACTCTCTTCTTTCATCAACTTAATAACGCACATCTACTCCAACCTGAAGCACTTCAACGGCCCACCTTCAACTACATAAAGCAATTGCCTATATGTATACAAGTGGGCTTAAGTCACACTAATTATTAAAAAGAACCTTAATTTCACTAAATACTACTAATATTTATAACTATATAAATATATATATAAACGTATAATAATAACAACTAAAATAATTTATAGCTCATGACTCAATTAATAACTTCTATTAAACATTGGAACTTGCATAATAAGTCCAAGCTCCGAAAGAAGCTACACCTCTATTTATCTTCCCCTTCCCTCTCTATCTTTCCTATCACCACTGTTGCTCTTTCTGTCTACCATCTTTCCCTACACTAGTATTTGCTCAAGGGCGAAAAGTATCATTAGCTTTGACCCTCTGATGCGAACACTACCAACAACAAACAAAATATATGCCTAACGATACAAATTGTAATCTATGAGAAACAGTCAGACCCCCAAATCTTAACAAACAAGATTTAAAAAAAAAAAAAAAAAAACCTAACCTAACCTAACCTAACCTAACCTAACCTAACCTAACCTAACCTAACCTAACCTAACCTAACCTAACCTAACCTAACCTAACCTAACCTAACCTAACCTAACCTAACCTAACCTAACCTAACCTAACCTAACCTAACCTAACCTAACCTAACCTAACCTAACCTAACCTAACCTAACCTAACCTAACCTAACCTAACCTAACCTAACCTAACCTAACCTAACCTAACCTAACCTAACCTAACCTAACCTAACCTAACCTAACCTAACCTAACCTAACCT
>OV656815.1:26770000-26780000 GCA_927399485.1 Calamotropha paludella | reverse complement strand
TAACCTAACCTAACCTAACCTAACCTAACCTAACCTAACCTAACCTAACCTAACCTAACCTAACCTAACCTAACCTAACCTAACCTAACCTAACCTAACCTAACCTAACCTAACCTAACCTAACCTAACCTAACCTAACCTAACCTAACCTAACCTAACCTAACCTAACCTAACCTAACCTAACCTAACCTAACCTAACCTAACCTAACCTAACCTAACCTAACCTAACCTAACCTAACCTAACCTAACCTAACCTAACCTAACCTAACCTAACCTAACCTAACCTAACCTAACCTAACCTAACCTAACCTAACCTAACCTAACCTAACCTAACCTAACCTAACCTAACCTAACCTAACCTAACCTAACCTAACCTAACCTAACCTAACCTAACCTAACCTAACCTAACCTAACCTAACCTAACCTAACCTAACCTAACCTAACCTAACCTAACCTAACCTAACCTAACCTAACCTAACCTAACCTAACCTAACCTAACCTAACCTAACCTAACCTAACCTAACCTAACCTAACCTAACCTAACCTAACCTAACCTAACCTAACCTAACCTAACCTAACCTAACCTAACCTAACCTAACCTAACCTAACCTAACCTAACCTAACCTAACCTAACCTAACCTAACCTAACCTAACCTAACCTAACCTAACCTAACCTAACCTAACCTAACCTAACCTAACCTAACCTAACCTAACCTAACCTAACCTAACCTAACCTAACCTAACCTAACCTAACCTAACCTAACCTAACCTAACCTAACCTAACCTAACCTAACCTAACCTAACCTAACCTAACCTAACCTAACCTAACCTAACCTAACCTAACCTAACCTAACCTAACCTAACCTAACCTAACCTAACCTAACCTAACCTAACCTAACCTAACCTAACCTAACCTAACCTAACCTAACCTAACCTAACCTAACCTAACCTAACCTAACCTAACCTAACCTAACCTAACCTAACCTAACCTAACCTAACCTAACCTAACCTAACCTAACCTAACCTAACCTAACCTAACCTAACCTAACCTAACCTAACCTAACCTAACCTAACCTAACCTAACCTAACCTAACCTAACCTAACCTAACCTAACCTAACCTAACCTAACCTAACCTAACCTAACCTAACCTAACCTAACCTAACCTAACCTAACCTAACCTAACCTAACCTAACCTAACCTAACCTAACCTAACCTAACCTAACCTAACCTAACCTAACCTAACCTAACCTAACCTAACCTAACCTAACCTAACCTAACCTAACCTAACCTAACCTAACCTAACCTAACCTAACCTAACCTAACCTAACCTAACCTAACCTAACCTAACCTAACCTAACCTAACCTAACCTAACCTAACCTAACCTAACCTAACCTAACCTAACCTAACCTAACCTAACCTAACCTAACCTAACCTAACCTAACCTAACCTAACCTAACCTAACCTAACCTAACCTAACCTAACCTAACCTAACCTAACCTAACCTAACCTAACCTAACCTAACCTAACCTAACCTAACCTAACCTAACCTAACCTAACCTAACCTAACCTAACCTAACCTAACCTAACCTAACCTAACCTAACCTAACCTAACCTAACCTAACCTAACCTAACCTAACCTAACCTAACCTAACCTAACCTAACCTAACCTAACCTAACCTAACCTAACCTAACCTAACCTAACCTAACCTAACCTAACCTAACCTAACCTAACCTAACCTAACCTAACCTAACCTAACCTAACCTAACCTAACCTAACCTAACCTAACCTAACCTAACCTAACCTAACCTAACCTAACCTAACCTAACCTAACCTAACCTAACCTAACCTAACCTAACCTAACCTAACCTAACCTAACCTAACCTAACCTAACCTAACCTAACCTAACCTAACCTAACCTAACCTAACCTAACCTAACCTAACCTAACCTAACCTAACCTAACCTAACCTAACCTAACCTAACCTAACCTAACCTAACCTAACCTAACCTAACCTAACCTAACCTAACCTAACCTAACCTAACCTAACCTAACCTAACCTAACCTAACCTAACCTAACCTAACCTAACCTAACCTAACCTAACCTAACCTAACCTAACCTAACCTAACCTAACCTAACCTAACCTAACCTAACCTAACCTAACCTAACCTAACCTAACCTAACCTAACCTAACCTAACCTAACCTAACCTAACCTAACCTAACCTAACCTAACCTAACCTAACCTAACCTAACCTAACCTAACCTAACCTAACCTAACCTAACCTAACCTAACCTAACCTAACCTAACCTAACCTAACCTAACCTAACCTAACCTAACCTAACCTAACCTAACCTAACCTAACCTAACCTAACCTAACCTAACCTAACCTAACCTAACCTAACCTAACCTAACCTAACCTAACCTAACCTAACCTAACCTAACCTAACCTAACCTAACCTAACCTAACCTAACCTAACCTAACCTAACCTAACCTAACCTAACCTAACCTAACCTAACCTAACCTAACCTAACCTAACCTAACCTAACCTAACCTAACCTAACCTAACCTAACCTAACCTAACCTAACCTAACCTAACCTAACCTAACCTAACCTAACCTAACCTAACCTAACCTAACCTAACCTAACCTAACCTAACCTAACCTAACCTAACCTAACCTAACCTAACCTAACCTAACCTAACCTAACCTAACCTAACCTAACCTAACCTAACCTAACCTAACCTAACCTAACCTAACCTAACCTAACCTAACCTAACCTAACCTAACCTAACCTAACCTAACCTAACCTAACCTAACCTAACCTAACCTAACCTAACCTAACCTAACCTAACCTAACCTAACCTAACCTAACCTAACCTAACCTAACCTAACCTAACCTAACCTAACCTAACCTAACCTAACCTAACCTAACCTAACCTAACCTAACCTAACCTAACCTAACCTAACCTAACCTAACCTAACCTAACCTAACCTAACCTAACCTAACCTAACCTAACCTAACCTAACCTAACCTAACCTAACCTAACCTAACCTAACCTAACCTAACCTAACCTAACCTAACCTAACCTAACCTAACCTAACCTAACCTAACCTAACCTAACCTAACCTAACCTAACCTAACCTAACCTAACCTAACCTAACCTAACCTAACCTAACCTAACCTAACCTAACCTAACCTAACCTAACCTAACCTAACCTAACCTAACCTAACCTAACCTAACCTAACCTAACCTAACCTAACCTAACCTAACCTAACCTAACCTAACCTAACCTAACCTAACCTAACCTAACCTAACCTAACCTAACCTAACCTAACCTAACCTAACCTAACCTAACCTAACCTAACCTAACCTAACCAACCGATAAAATACGACCAAGTATTACCATACGACTTTAAAAATTTTCTCCAAGATAGTTCTCCACCACCCCTACCGACCCCTCTTTGACTAAAACCCCCTCCCACTAATAGTTTTCCCACAATTAATTCCCAAAAAATTTTTCCCATACATAAGTCAATGTTGCCCAGTCAGCACTCGACGCGTTGAAGTCTTTTGTATGAAACCGTCTGAGCTTAGGTGCATTTTTGACCAAAATCAGCCGACCCAAAAATTTTCAAATCTCCATAACTTTTCCAACTCTCGTCCGATTTTCTTCGTGTTACCCATTATAGATTCCTGAGCCCCTAAGGCATCTTTTGAGCATTTTTAATTACAAATCTACTTATTAGTTTTTGCAAAATAAGCATTTTTTCAAAATTTTCGTAAAAATAGACGTAAATTTCACCATTTTTTAGTTCTAACTTTTTTCGGTTTCAACCGATTTTCATTTTTGTTACATTTTCTTATAGAACTCGTTGAATACTAACTTTTTTCTAGATAGAATTTTCCCATATCTCTAATACTTTCCCCAAAATAAATTCCTGAAATTCACTCAAAAAACACCCATTTTCAACAAAACAGAAAAGCTTATATTTTCTAAAGTACTAGAGATATCTTCAATCTGTTTGAACCAATAGCTAAAACTCCACTAGCACTACATAATATTGTTGCACCAAGTAATTCTGTTCACAAATAAAATTTTTATTCAACTTCAAACTTTCTTAATTTCGATAAAATTTCTAAAATTTCTAAAACATTATATTTTTGCCAAATTTCAATATTTTTTAAATATTATTTTTTCCTTAAGTAGCATTCATTAAAACCTCGAAACGGTTTTTGAATTAACTCGCTAAAGCTAATACCTGATTTTTCAAAAATATTTGAAATTTCAGAAAATAAAAATTATAAAAAATACTTCCACTTAAAATTTCAAAAATTTTCTTAATATAGTATATACTATTCAATAACCTCTACGCAATAAATAAATAAAATCACTCAGATTTCTCTTTTTTATACCTTAAATACTGCATGAAAAAAAGGGAATCAATAAAATTAACTTTCCCAGATCTATCTTCCCCAACCATGAGGAAGATCAACACACGCTCCGGCATAAAAGCCAAAAAGAAACCGGATTCTCCAAAACCTACCACATCCAAAAACAAACAACCCACTACCACCAAAACAACTAAAATTAAACAATCCGAACCACAAGGCTATCTTACCGAATCCGGCTCCTCTGAAGATTCACACTACAACTCCGTAGAATCAGTAAACACACTCGTCGACCAATACATGGAAGACGAATATTTACCACCTAATTTAATTCTTGCTGAAGAAACCGAAGAAACAGAAGAAACTGAAGAATTTGAATATCCTGGCATAGTTACAATAGGTATTACACAATCATGCGACTCAATAATTGAAATAGTTAACACCCCTGAATACCTAAGAAATAAAGAAAATGTAAATAAAATTAAAGATTTAGCCAACAAAATTATAAATTATTTAACACCCAATAAAACAGAAAATACCCAATCTACTGAAACCCCTAAACACGAATGTAAGTTTGACTTTAATACACTGAAGAAATTAATCAAAGACACAATCAAGGAAGAAATAACAGCAATAAAAACTCAACCAACACCAATCACCAAATCATACGCTGCAATAACTAAAACCCAAGATAAATCATCCGAACCAATAATAAACAAACCAACTCTTAAAACAAGCAAACCAGCAATAATTGTCACCATACCCAATGCACAAAACCGACAAGAAGCAACCACAAAATGGACGCAAAGCTACTCCTTCCGAAATGTGCCTTATGCACCCACAAAATTCCAGGCCATCACCACCAATAAAGTCAAAGTGGAGTTTGAAAAAGACTCCCAATGCCAAGAAACACTAAATAACCTCAAAACTAACAAAGAAGTAACTGCAGAAATGGCTCGACTCCTACAGCCGATGTTCATCATTAAAGGAATACCAAAAGACATCCCATTCGATCAACTAAAAGAAATCATACTATCCCAAAATACACAAATACAAACCACACTCAACAAACCCGGCGAAGAATTAACAGCATGTCTAGCTAAGAAAAATAAGAACGACAACCTTTATAACGCCATCTTCCGCGCTACCCCTGAAGTCTGGAGAAACACAATCTCCTTAGAACGAATAAACCTCGATCATCGTCGAATTCACGTAGCTGAACATGCCCCTCTCCTCCAATGTTTTAAGTGTCAGAGGTTTGGCCATACGGGCAAACACTGCACAAACAACCAAATCTTTTGTAGTCATTGCGCTAGCAGTGACCACTCATACAAAGAATGCCCCAATAAAAGTAAAACTGAAGAAGCCAAATGTATAAACTGCACAAATATAAACATCAAAAATAAAGACGAAAAACTAAATCACAACCACTCCTCCACATCCAACCTGTGCCCAATAAGAAATGGTTACCTGGCCAAACTAGAAGGCAGGATAAACTATGGCACAAAATAAATAAAAACAAACATAAATCAAACCAATATTAAAAATACAGCAAATCTAAATTATCAAAATACAAATCAATTAACAAAAACAATAAACCAACAGAAACATCAAATAAACCTAAATAAACAATCCATCCGAAAACAAATGCAAAATAAAACTTGCAAAAATAACACAAAGAAATAAAACAAATAACAACACCTACTAAAAATAAATGCGGAGAAACTCGCCTGTACACCGTAAGCAGGGAGTAATCTGTAACCTAAACGGATATAAAAAAAAAAAAAAAAAAAAAAAAAAAAAAAAAAAAAAACCTAACCTAACCTAACCTAACCTAACCTAACCTAACCTAACCTAACCTAACCTAACCTAACCTAACCTAACCTAACCTAACCTAACCTAACCTAACCTAACCTAACCTAACCTAACCTAACCTAACCTAACCTAACCTAACCTAACCTAACCTAACCTAACCTAACCTAACCTAACCTAACCTAACCTAACCTAACCTAACCTAACCTAACCTAACCTAACCTAACCTAACCTAACCTAACCTAACCTAACCTAACCTAACCTAACCTAACCTAACCTAACCTAACCTAACCTAACCTAACCTAACCTAACCTAACCTAACCTAACCTAACCTAACCTAACCTAACCTAACCTAACCTAACCTAACCTAACCTAACCTAACCTAACCTAACCTAACCTAACCTAACCTAACCTAACCTAACCTAACCTAACCTAACCTAACCTAACCTAACCTAACCTAACCTAACCTAACCTAACCTAACCTAACCTAACCTAACCTAACCTAACCTAACCTAACCTAACCTAACCTAACCTAACCTAACCTAACCTAACCTAACCTAACCTAACCTAACCTAACCTAACCTAACCTAACCTAACCTAACCTAACCTAACCTAACCTAACCTAACCTAACCTAACCTAACCTAACCTAACCTAACCTAACCTAACCTAACCTAACCTAACCTAACCTAACCTAACCTAACCTAACCTAACCTAACCTAACCTAACCTAACCTAACCTAACCTAACCTAACCTAACCTAACCTAACCTAACCTAACCTAACCTAACCTAACCTAACCTAACCTAACCTAACCTAACCTAACCTAACCTAACCTAACCTAACCTAACCTAACCTAACCTAACCTAACCTAACCTAACCTAACCTAACCTAACCTAACCTAACCTAACCTAACCTAACCTAACCTAACCTAACCTAACCTAACCTAACCTAACCTAACCTAACCTAACCTAACCTAACCTAACCTAACCTAACCTAACCTAACCTAACCTAACCTAACCTAACCTAACCTAACCTAACCTAACCTAACCTAACCTAACCTAACCTAACCTAACCTAACCTAACCTAACCTAACCTAACCTAACCTAACCTAACCTAACCTAACCTAACCTAACCTAACCTAACCTAACCTAACCTAACCTAACCTAACCTAACCTAACCTAACCTAACCTAACCTAACCTAACCTAACCTAACCTAACCTAACCTAACCTAACCTAACCTAACCTAACCTAACCTAACCTAACCTAACCTAACCTAACCTAACCTAACCTAACCTAACCTAACCTAACCTAACCTAACCTAACCTAACCTAACCTAACCTAACCTAACCTAACCTAACCTAACCTAACCTAACCTAACCTAACCTAACCTAACCTAACCTAACCTAACCTAACCTAACCTAACCTAACCTAACCTAACCTAACCTAACCAACCTAACCTAACCATCGATAAAATACGACCAAGTATTACCATACGACTTTAAAAATTTTCTCCAAGATAGTTCTCCACCACCCCTACCGACCCCCCTTTGACTAAAACCCCCTCCCACTAATAGTTTTCCCACAATAAATTCCCAAAAAATTTTTCCCATACATAAGTCAATGTTGCCCAGTCAGCACTCGACGCGTTGAAGTCTTTTGTATGAAACCGTCTGAGCTTAGGTGCATTTTTGACCAAAATCAGCCGACCCAAAAATTTTCAAATCTCCATAACTTTTCCAACTCTTGTCCGATTTTCTTCGTGTTACCCATTATAGATTCCTGAGCCCCTAAGGCATCTTTTGAGCATTTTTAATTACAAATCTACTTATTAGTTTTTGCAAAATAAGCATTTTTTCAAAATTTTCGTAAAAATAGACGTAAATTTCACCATTTTTTAGTTCTAACTTTTTTCGGTTTCAACCGATTTTCATTTTTGTTACATTTTCTTATAGAACTCGTTGAATACTAACTTTTTTCTAGATAGAATTTTCCCATATCTCTAATACTTTCCCCAAAATAAATTCCTGAAATTCACTCAAAAAACACCCATTTTCAACAAAACAGAAAAGCTTATATTTTCTAAAGTACTAGAGATATCTTCAATCTGTTTGAACTAATAGCTAAAACTCCACTAGCACTACATAATATTATTGCACCAAGTAATTCTGTTCATAAATAAACTTTTTATTGTACTTCAAAATTTCCAAATTTTGATAAAATTATTAAAATTTTTAAACTATTATATTTCTGCCAAATTTCAATATTTTCTTAATATTATTTTTTCCTTAAATATCATTCATTAAAGCCTCGAAACGGTTTTTGAATTAACTCGCTAAAGCTAATACCTGATCTTTCAAAAATATTTGAAATTTCAGAAAATAAAAATTATAAAAAATACTTCCACTTAAAATTTCAAAAATATTCTTAAACATATATATTCTTCTTAAAAACCTCTACAAAATAAATAAATAAAATCACTCAGATTTCACATTTTTATACAATAAATATCGCATGCAAAAAAGGAAATCAACAAAATTAACTTTTCCGGATCTGTCCTCCCCAACCATGAGGAAGATCAACACACGCTCCGGCGTAAAAGCTAAAAAGAAACCGGATTCCCCAATACCATCCACATCTAAAAATAAACAACCCACCACCACCAAAACAACTAAAGTAAAACAATCTACACCTCAAGGTTATCTTACCGAATCCGGCTCCTCTGAGGCCTCCTCACACTCTAACTCTGTAGAATCCGTAAACACACTCGTCGACCAATACATGGAAGACGACTACCTTTCAACCAATTTAATCTTAGCTGAAGAAACGGAAGAAACCGAAGAAACAGTAGAATCTGAAGAATTTGAATATCCTGGCATAGTTACAATAGGCTTAACACAAACATGCGACTCCATAATGGAAATAGTTAACACCCCTGACTACCTAAGAAATAAAGAAAATGTCATCAAAATTAAGGACTTAGCTAACAAAATTATAAACTACCTTACACCAAATAAAACAGAAAACACCCAAACCAATGAAACCCCCAAGCACGAATGTAAATTTGACTACAATACATTAAAACAACTCATAAAAGACACAATTAAAGAAGAAATGACAACAATAAAATCTCAACCACCACCAAACACCAAATCATACGCTGCAATCACCAAAACACAAAACAATTCATCCGAACCTACAATAAATAAACCAAGTCTCAAAACAAGCAAACCAGCAATCATTGTAACCATACCCACCGCACAGAACCGACAAGAAGCAACCACAAAATGGACACAAAGTTATTCCTTCCGAAATGTGCCTTACGCACCCACAAAATTCCAGGCAATCACCACCAACAAAGTAAAAGTGGAATTTGAAAAAGACTCCCAATGCCAAGAAACTCTTAATAACCTAAAAACCAATAAAAATGTAACCGCAGAAATGGCTCGACTCCTACAGCCGATGTTCATCATAAAAGGCATACCGAAAGATATCCCATTTGACCAACTAAAAGACATCATCTTATCTCAAAACACCCAAATACAAACTACACTTAACAAACCCGGCGAAGAATTAACAGCATGTTTAGCGAAGAAAAACAAAAATGACAACCTTTATAACGCCATCTTCCGCGCCACCCCTGAAGTCTGGAGAAACACCATCTCCTTAGAACGCATAAACCTGGACCATCGCCGAATTCACGTAGCTGAACATGCTCCACTCCTCCAATGTTTTAAGTGTCAGAGGTTTGGCCATACGGGCAAACACTGCACAAGTAACCAAATCTTCTGTAGTCACT
>OV656815.1:26615000-26767500 GCA_927399485.1 Calamotropha paludella | reverse complement strand
CTAACCTAACCTAACCTAACCTAACCTAACCTAACCTAACCTAACCTAACCTAACCTAACCTAACCTAACCTAACCTAACCTAACCTAACCTAACCTAACCTAACCTAACCTAACCTAACCTAACCTAACCTAACCTAACCTAACCTAACCTAACCTAACCTAACCTAACCTAACCTAACCTAACCTAACCTAACCTAACCTAACCTAACCTAACCTAACCTAACCTAACCTAACCTAACCTAACCTAACCTAACCTAACCTAACCTAACCTAACCTAACCTAACCTAACCTAACCTAACCTAACCTAACCTAACCTTCTTTTGAAACGCTTAGACTACACCTATCGTTCTCAAAATAAACTTACCCCTAAAACTTTACGACCCCTCCCTCATACCATCGACCCAAGGGGTCCCCCTTTAATAGTTTTCGAAATAAAAAACATCTAAAATTTCCGAAAATTTCACCAAGTCAATAAGTCTAACTCAACACTTGGTCGTGTGAGCGTTGAAGTCTTTTCTATGAAACCTCCCGACCCTAGGTAGACTTTTTGACCAAAATCAGCCGACCACTAAACTTTATAAAATTCATAAAAAATTCAAATCTCAACCGATTTACTTCCTGCTACCCATTTTAGTTAACAGAGCCCCTAAGGCATCTTTTGAGTATTTTTAATTAAAAATCCATCCACAACTTTTGCTAAAATAAGCTTTTTCCCGTAAAACTTGCAAAAATACTCAAATTTTTCACACATTTCCGCACACAACTTTTTTCCGTTTCAACCAATTTTCCTTTTTATTGTTCCTTTTTGTAGACCTCACTGAAGCACAACTTTAATCCTAATAACTTTTTTCCGTTACTCTTATAGTTTCGGAGAAATAAATTCCTAAAAATCACCAAATTTTGACCCTTTTTTCACCAAATTTCAAACCCTTATTTCTCAAAAAGTATAATAGATAGGAATTTTCTCTTTGGATAGTGACAATCTACTCCCCGAGCTCTACCAAATATTGTTGCACCAAAACAATACACCCAAAAACCAATTTTTTCCAAACCAACTTAACTTCAAATTTTTCTGTCATTTTCCGACATTGCGTAAAATCGCAAACTTCAACTTTTTTCTAAATTTTCTTCAGTAATTCTGTTAAACTCGCCGAACCCAATCTTATAAATCTCTTTTGAAGCAAATCGGACCATAACTCGATTTACTGGAAATTTTTAAAAATCTTCAAAACTTAAAAATTTCAACTTCGATTAAAAATCGAATTTACCATTTTCAGATTACTTTTTTAGCTTAAAACGTAGATCTTAACAACGCGCATCCAATCATTTAATAAAAACCGGTTAGGTTACAGCCCCTTCTATTTTTAGCGCCGTTTCAAATTTTTAACTTTGCACATAAATTTTCTTTTTAACATAATAATCAATTTTATCAATTTCTAACCATTTTAAACACTCCAAAAAATCACTAAAAAACAAAACTTAGTTTGTGTGTAGAAATTACATACAAACAATCTATAGCACCATCACGTACACCGACTTATGTCAAAAAGAACCAAATTAAAATTAGAATTTCCGCCATCTTCCTCCCCTACCATGAGGAAGATAAACACGCGCTCCGGCGTAAAAACTAAGAAGAAGTCCGTATCACCAAAACCTTCCACCTCAAAAATAATCACCAAAACCAAAATCCCTAAATCCCAAAATTCTGAAGACTCTTGCGAAGAAGAAACCTGCTCGGAATCTTCAAAAACCATCACTCCGACTTCATCAGTAAAATCCGTTAACACAATCGCAGACGAGTACCTCGAAGACGAGTACTTTACTGACGCCATGATCCTCGGAATAGAGGAAACTGAAACCGATTACCAACCCAGCACAAATATAATGATAATTAACCAATCTGCGGCTGAAATATTAAATACCATAAAATCCGTTGAAGACCTACAAGATGAAGACATAAACATTAAAATAAGAACATTAGCAACTAGAATCCTAGACGCAACATCCATCAACATAACACAAATAGAGAAACCTCCTCCTACCCCCCAACCTTCTAAACATGTATGCAACATCGATTATAATAAAATAAAACTCCTCATCAAGGAAACAATTATCGAAGAACTACACCCCAAACAAATTACACCACCAATAAGTAAACAAACCTACGCATCCGCCACCAAAACTACCACAATAACTCCGGACATCACAACTCCAAAACCTGAATTAAAGACCAGTAAACCAGCCATTATAGTAACTGTACCCACTGCCAAAACCAGACAAGAAGCCACTACAAAGTGGCAACAAAGTTTTTCTTTTAAAGATGTACCATACGCCCCCACAAAGTTTCAACCCATATCAACCAACAAAGTCAAAGTCATTTTTGAGAACAATGCACAATGCAACGAAACTCTTGATAAGCTCAAAACAAATGATAATGTTACTGCAGAAAAGGCTCGCTTACTGCAACCAATGTTTGTGATCAAAGGCGTTCCCACCGAAATAAAATTTGAAGACCTAAAACAATATATAATCACTCAAAATACACCAATACAAACAGCTTTAAATAATCCCAATTCACAACTCACAGCTTGTCTTGCCAAAAGAAATAAAAATCCAAATCTCTACAACGCAATCTTCCGTGCAACGCCTGATGTGTGGAAGAGCGCAATTTCATTAGATAGAATAAACATAGATCACCGCCGCATCCATATAACAGAACACGCCCCCCTCCTGCAGTGCTTTAAATGCCAGAAGTTCGGTCATACTGGCAAACACTGCAGCAACAATGAAACCTACTGTAGCCACTGCTCAGAAAACAACCACACCTATAAGGACTGTCCACAAAAAACAAATGCAGAAGCAGCCACCTGCATAAACTGCACCACCAGCAATAAAAATAAGGAGCACAAAACATGCACTAAACACTCATCCACATCAAACCTATGTCCGATCAGAAATGGATATCTGTCCAAATTAGCAGACAGAATCGATTACGGAATAAACTAACATAAAACTCAAAGACAACAATTATATATCATATAAACCACATACCAAACACACAATAAATCACTATAAAACTCAATTAAAAAATCCAATAAAATATAAATCCTTTCATCCGAAATCATTCTCGCATAAATAAATATGCAAATTAACACAAATCAAAAACAAATAGCTACAGCCTAAGTAAATAAATACGGTGAAACTCGCCCGTACACCGTTAGCGGGGGGTAATCCGTAACCTAAACGGATATAAAAAAAAAAAAAAAAAAAAAAACCTAACCTAACCTAACCTAACCTAACCTAACCTAACCTAACCTAACCTAACCTAACCTAACCTAACCTAACCTAACCTAACCTAACCTAACCTAACCTAACCTAACCTAACCTAACCTAACCTAACCTAACCTTTTTTTTTTTTTTTTTTTTTTTTTTTTTTTTTTTTTTTTTTTTTTTTTTTTTTTTTTTGTTTTCGCAGAAAATGCCTTACGCATTCACACCGTGTCGGGAGAACACGGTGGATATGTGGGGCTCTCCTCCATGCCTCTACCCGGCCTAGTGCCCGGTAAAGGCTTGGAGGCCTACCCACTAAAAACTGCGGCGTCCCAATACACATTGGAGCGGGCCGCGGGGCCCTTGGCCGGAATCGACCGCAACCCGCTCCAGTGTGGGTCCGCGCTCGTGGGCGGACCTCTCCTATGCTCCGTGAGGGACGGAGCAACGGGGTGAACCGTGACGCCCTGAACACCCCGCACGCCTGAGGGCCAAGTGCAATGCGACTGCCGGTCTCCCGTCTGACAGCCGCTGGCCCCCTTTCGGTGAGGGAAGGAATGAACCACACCCCCCGACCGACCCCGACCCACACGGGACGAGACTCCCGCGCCCGCGATGATCACCCAAGAACAAGTTCCCGGGCGCCATCGCAGGCGGCGCGGTTGCCCCGCCCAGTGCAGGCCGGAGGCGGCCGAGGTGTGCTAACGGCCCCTTCCCCCCCCCACCTCACCGGGATGTGCGTCCGCGGAAGTCCCCCGGAAACAAAAGTTCCCGGAAGGCTTCCGCGGTCGCCATCCCATCGGACCCCCCCTCGGCCACGCCGGGCGATAAAGGAGAAAACTCCGTTATCACCCGTAGTTTCCGAGTGAGGGTCCTACCCTCGGGAGATGCTGTTCCCGAGGGTCCTCCTCAAGCGCTCCGCTCGCGACCCCCGCGAGCGCCCGCGCTACTGGCCTCTTGACCCAACCCTTCCCAGCGGGGAAGGGTGGGAAGAGACCCTCTCCCCCCATTCGCGCGTTTTCGCGTGGGGGGTGGACACCCTCCTTGGGTGCCCCTTCCACCTTGGCGTCGACTAGGGCGGGGGGAACGGTCCCACCCTAGATAGGGATGCGGGTGGCGTAACGCCGCCACCTGCCCCCCCGACGCCTGCGCCTTATTAGGGAGGAGTTTAGGTCCTCCTCCCTCCGCCTCTCGGCGGCCTCCTTCTGCAAGATTACGTCCTCGCAGAAGGAGGCCACCGCCTCCCAGGACCCCTCGCTCGTCGCCATGGCTCGCGCTACAGCGGCGAGCGAGAGGTCGCTCCCTATCGCCGCGACAAGACCGCCGCGCTGAGGAGACCACGCCGCACACACCTCGAGAGTGTGCTGGGCGGTGTCCTCCACAGCGCCGCAGTGGTGGCACGACGGGGTCGGTTCCCTCCGAATCCGGTGCAGGTACTTACCGAAGCAACCGTGCCCGGTAAGCACCTGCGCCAGCCTAAAGGTTACCGACCCATGGCGCCTGGCTCGCCACTCTCGAAGGATTGGACCCAATGCCTCGAGAGTGCGTACACCATACGGTGGGTTGATGAGGGACACCTCCCATTCCCCCATCATGCCCTCCTCGGCATCTCGCCGGAGCTGCCGGACCTCCTCGGGTGCGAGCCTATCTCCTCGCACCCCCGCCTCCCTCCTTTGCAGGTAGACCTCACGCAGGACTCGAGCCTCCAGATCCCACGGAGGTGTACCTGCAATGGCACACGCCGCCGCTCGCGACACCGTACGGTAGCACCTTCCGATACGGGTCGCGACCGTCCTCTGGGACCGCCTCAGATTGGCCAGTCCCTCCTCCGCGGCGGCGTCCGCCCACACGGGCGCGCCGTAGAGGGCCATGCTCTTAATGACTCCCGCGAAGAGCCGGCGGCAGTTGGACCCTGGGCCGCCGACATTTGGCAGGAGTCTCCCCAGTGCCTGGGAGGCTTTTAGCAGCCTGGGGGCCAGTTGGCGGAAGTGCTCGCTGAACTTCCAGCGAGCGTCCAGCACTAGCCCCAGGTACTTGATGTGGGGCTGCACCGGCAGCCTCACCCCATCCAGCACCACCTCCCTCGCCCGCACTGGGGGTGCCCTCCTCGGGCCATGAAAGTAAATGACCTCGGTCTTATCGACCGAGACATCCAACCCCATGGCCCGGATGCGCCCGATCGTGGTCTCCGCGGTCTCCCTGGCCCGGCGCCTGGCCTCCACATATGTTTTCCCCCTGGCAACGATGAGTGTGTCGTCGGCATAACACACTATCGTTGCACGGGGGAGGAGCCGCCCTCTGAGGAGCCAGTCGTATCCCAGTAACCATAGGAGAGGACCCAGTACTGCCCCCTGCGGGACACCGCAAACCATCTCCCGTTCAACGATGGTCCCCCGCGAATCGGCGTAGAGCACTACCCTGTCCTTTAGGTAGTGCTCTATAATATGCCGGAGGTACGGGGGGAGTTGGTGGTACCTCAGGGCCTCCTTTATTACGTCATAGGGCAGGGAGTTAAATGCGTTCTTGATATCTAGGGATACCGCAAAAACTCCCTGCCCGAGCCTCTCCGCCCTGTCTATCTCCCCCCTGAGAGCGAGCACCGCGTCCACCGTCGACCGGTTCCTCCTGAACCCGAACTGTCCGCCTGACAGATTCGGGCCCACCTCCTCCAGGTGCTGCGTCACCCGGCCGGCAATGACCCTCTCCAGTCCCTTGCCGGCCTCATCTAGCAGCACCACCGGCCGATAAGCAGATGGGGAGTCCGCCGGGCGCCCCTCCTTTTTTAGCAGGCAGAGCCGTCCCCTTTTCCAGAGCTTGGGGAACTCTCCTCTCTCCAGGCACAGGCTATATGTGTCCTGGAGGAATTCCCCCAGGTGGACCGCGGCGATGGGGACGACTTTGCCGGGAACCCCGTCTGGGCCCGGCGCCTTCCTATGGCCCTTGAGGCGGTCGACGACAGAGGCCATCTCGTCGGCGGTGACGGGCTCATACCCAGTTGCCTGGTTGGGTGGGACTGAGGGGAGCACCATTCTTGGCGGGAGGACCGGCGGCACGGCGGGGAAGAGTCCGGAGACCACCCTGTCCAGCAGCTCCGGCTCCATCAGGTCTGTGGCCGGAGCTTGGCCCTTCATTCTCCCCCTGACCATGCGGTAAGGGCGGCCCCACGGGTCCCTGTCCAGGCTGGACAAGAACTCGCCCCAGGCCGCATCCTTCGCCTGCCGGATGGCCAGGTTGAGCCGCCTTTTCGCCTCCTTGTAGGCGGCCTCAAGAGTCCTCTCCTCGCCGTCCACTCTCGTGCGCCGCCGGCGGCACCTCTGCAGCGCCCTCCTCGCCCGAACGCACACGGTTCTGATCGACCCTATTTCGTCTGACCACCAGTAGACGGCGGTCCTACCGGGTCGACCAGTTACCCTGGGCATGGAGGCGCTGCAGACCGCCGTGAAGGCCGCCTTGACTCGCCCCGCCCTCTCCTCCGCCGAACGGTGCCGTCCCCAGTCCTCATCCCGCATCTTCCAGGCCTCCATTATCGCCGCCTCCTCTGCCAGGTCCCTGTTGAGCCTGGCGAGGGCCCATCTGGGGAAACATGCCTGCGTTCCCCCCCCTGGGCGCCCACCAGATCCACCCCTCAGGTCGGCCTCAAACCTTATGTAGGGGTGGTCCGACAGAGATTCCTCCTCTGAGAGGACGCGCCACGCCGATATTTTGGGAGCCAGAGATGGGGCTGCCAGGGTAACGTCAACCCTCGAGCCGCCGCTTCCCCTGACGCAGGTGAAGGCGGTGCCGGTGTTTAGCACCGCCAGCCCCATCGCTGTCACCCAATTCGCCAGGATGACCCCCTTCGGGTCGTCCGAGAGGGACCCCCACGCCCGGTGCTTGGCGTTGACGTCCCCCCCCCAGGAGGACTTTTCTGGGGGCCAGTCTCCCTATGGCGCGCCCCATCCTGTCGACCCACTCCGTAAACTCCCGGAGGGGTCGATTAGGCGAGAAATAACTGCCCACCACCGCAATGCCCGCCCAGCTGACGGCCACATACCCTTCTCCCCTCTCGATGAGTGTGAGAGGGGGGGCGCCGGCTGTCGTCGTGGGGACCACAATCGCCACCGTGTCGTCTGCCGACGAAGCCCAATTGTCCCGCGGAGGGGCACAATAGGGCTCCGACACGATGGCGAGGTCCACGGACCACTCCGCCAGGTTCTGCATCAGCAGGTCCTGCGAACCCGTGGAGTGGTTCACGTTCGCCTGGAGGATGTTGTACGGTCTTGTAGGCATTATTGGACCGTGTCAACAACCTCCATGGCCGCCGGGGCCTGCGCACGCTGCGCTCCGAACGCCCTTGGAAGGGCCTTTCCTTTGACCGCGGGGGGCTTGCATGATTTGCCCCCCATGATGTGTCCGTGTGGGCGCTTCAGGGTCTTGCAGAGGGCGCAACTTGGATCCGCACTGCAAGACATTGCCTTGTGCCCCTCCCTACCGCACCTGTAGCATAGGGCGCTCCTATCGATGCTCGCGGGGCAGAGCGCCCCGGTGTGCCCTGGCTGGAGGCATCGATAGCACCTCAGGGTGCGGGGCTCTAGCACCCTGATGGAGGCTGCCGTCCATCCCACTCGCAGCTTGCCCTCTTGGGCCAGCTTCTTTGCCGCCTCCACCGGGCATTGCGCGACCGCGGTGCCGAGGCCGCCGGGGCCCACTCTTATTTCGCCCACCCTTACCTGTCCGGGTGGGCATCCTCCTTTATCAGCGATAGCAGCTCGCAGCTCGCTGGGCCCCGTAGAGTCGTCGAGACCGCTCACTCTGATGTCTGCCATCTTGGTGGGCCTGGTGACTGAGGCCATCCCCTCAAGCACCTCCGTCAGCTTCTTGGCGAGGCCATCGGCTTTGGCCCCGCTATCTTCTCCCCCCACCTCTATTAGGCGCGCCCCGGACTGGGTGACTCTGATCTTCACGTCAGATATGCCGAGCTCGCCCAGTCCGACCTCCTTTTGGGCCTTTATGATGGCCGCCGCGTAGGTTGCCCCCTTCTTCGCCGCTTCCTCTGGGATGGCCAGTATCACAGCCGCCGTCTTTGGTGCCACTAACTTCGGCACCGCTGGTTTAGGCTGGGCCGGTTTTGGCCTTTGCTGTGCTGCCGCCGCTTTGTTCGCTGACCCCGCTGCTTTCGTGGGTTTTCGCGCTGCCACCGTCGCCCACGCTTTGCTTCCCTGGCCGTCTTCGCCCCGTGCTGATTGTTCCGGGGCCACCGACGGAACTGCTGCCTGAGAGCGTTCGACGCCTCCTCGCGCCTCCCTTCCCGCCATCGTTCGGGGGACTGGCCTCTTCTTATCGGCCGCAAGTGGTGGCCGGTGGTTTACCTCTTGGAGAAGGCGTCCGTCCTTTTCCAAGCCCTCGACGCGGGCGTCCACCAATAGCCTTACTGCCGCCATTGTGTCGCGGCGGAAGTCGTCCAGGATGCCGATCAGCACCTCTTTTGTCAGAGCCTGACCCTCGCCCTGATTTGCCGTTACGCTCTTCCCCCTGTGGAAGGCCGCCACTTTCTTCGACACCTCGTCAAAGCTTCTTCTGAGGGCCTTATTCTCCTCCTGTACTTTTGCCAGCTCCGCCCTGAGTCTCTCCGTCACCGTCTTATATTTGCGGGACTCCAAATTTTCTCCGGAGCCAGTTCTCTTCGCCTTATCTTTCTCCAGCTTATTGGCTACTCCACCGAGGCTCTTAATTGCCTGCTGGATACCTCTTCGATCGGCCTCGTCCATAAATCTGGCCGAGTTTTTCAGGACTGTCCTCACCACCTCCTGTTGTTCGCGCAGTTCATCTACGACCTCGCCAGATTCCGGTTCGGGACCATCCGACAGGTCCGCGTCAGATGCTGAGGTCGAGGCCCCCTCCCTGTATACCACTTTCCTAGGGCGCCTCAAGAATTTGGCAGACCTCGGGGTTCCGGAGTCTCCCATCTCCATCTCCAGCTCCTCAACGTAGGAGCCATCGGAGTCCTTCTCCGTGTTTAACAAGAACTTGGCGCTGGTGCCTGTTGACGCCGGCTTCCCCACTTTTGCCGCCTTGGCCTTTGTCTTCCTCTTCTTCCGGCCGCCCTTCGCCTTTCCACCGCTCCCAGAACCGGAGCTATCTTTTCCTTTCTCCGTGGAGCTCGGTCTCTTCCGGGCTCCACTCGCACTCCTACTTCCTCCAGACCGATCGTCCATTGCGGACCCGGCCTCCTCCAGCACGCTGAAGAACGAGCTACAGCTTGCCATTTTGGCTCGTCCCCGGCACCACTAGCGCCTAGGGAGAGCGATACCCAAGAAAAACACCCACTAGAATCGATGGAATAGTCTTCCCGACCAGAACGCCCCTACTCCACCGAGAATCCAACAAAAAGTCGAAGGGGGGGAGCACTCCCCCCAGCGACCCAAACTACCCCCAAAACTTCCCAAAGGAACACCGATTTCCCTACGAAAAAACAAAACCTAAGTTGAACTTAGGTTTTGCTCTAACTTCCTAACCGCTTCAAAGGTGGCGCCAGCGAGACTTCGCGGCACAAGTAGGTCCACCAATGAAGCCCACTACCCGATCCGGGGACCAACTCCCCCACTCCAACACCGAGAAAATCGACGGAGCTCCTGGACGTTGTTCGAAAATTTGGCGAAACCCGCCAATTCGTCGAACAACGACAAGGTAGAGTACTCCCCCGACCTCTCCCACCTGGTTTCTACCAGGGAGGTGCTCGCCCTGAAAAGGGCGGAGACCGATCCGGCAGAAAGGCGCGCACAGCTATCTCGAAAACCGAGATAGGGGTGCCCGACACTTTGCTACCTAGACGATCTTCTAACAACTCACCGGCGAATTACCCTCAAATGTATGCAGTAAAAAAAGAAAAAGTTCAGAGTGGGAAAATTTCGAAAAATTTCGATAACTTCCCAGACTCCGAAGCGATTTCAATCTTTAAAGCACCAAAAGTTGCGTCGCACAAAACTCCACCTAAGTTTCGAAAATCAACCTATTCGCCAATAAATGACCCACCGAAAAACGTCAACCTAACCTAACCTAACCTAACCTTTTTTTTTTTTTTTTTTTTTTTTTTTTTTTTTTTTTTTAACGCAGTGAAATGCCTTACGCATACCCTGCCGCTGGGCGGGCGGCAGGGTTATGTGGGGCTCTCCTCCGAGCACCCACCCGACGAGGGACGCCTGGTGGGTGCCCGGAGGCCTACCCACTAAAACACTGCGGCGTGCCCTCGGATCCGGTATGTGGCAGCACGGGGTCCCTGTCGGAGGTCTACCGCACCACCCCGGCGGCCCGATTTCTCAGGCCTCTTCGTGTTTGGGGGGATGCCCGGCACACTTGGGCGTCCCCCAAATCTAGCAGGGCCGTGCAAGGCGGGCGTAGGATTGCCAGTCCAGCGCCCGCTGGCCATGCTGGGAGGGAGGGGGAAGTGCGCTTGCACAACCCTCTGCCATTTACCGCATTGGCGGATTCGCATCCCTTACGCCCCTCCCGTGGAGGGGTATGGGGAGCGGAATTTCCCCATCTCCCAGGGGTGTCGGCGTCTCATTCCGACATTCCCTCCTCTCTTGGCGTTTGATCGCGCACTAACATCTCATCAGGGCTTGCGCCCTTTGTGGCTGGGGGCTTGCAGCTCTTGCCTCCCATCACGTGGGTTGCCGAAAGCTTAACCTCCGCGCACACTAAGCAACGGGGCTCCTTTGCGGAGCATTGAGCCGCCTTGTGCCCTTCTTTTCCGCAGCGGAAACAGAGCCCGCTGCGATCAACTTTTGAGGGACATCGTGGTTGGGTATGCCCAACGCCCATACATTTGAAGCATCGCATAGGTCGGGGTTCAAGTAGCCGCACCTGTGCAATGCTCCAGCCGACTTGAAGTCGGCCCGTCTGAGATAAATTATTTGCCGCCAGGACTGGGCACTTAACGATTGCCGTACGGGAGCCTCCTGGTCCAACGCGAACTTCTCCAGCTTTGACATGTTCGGCGGCGCAGCCGCCCTTGGATGAAACGGCCGCGGCTACGTCCACGGCGCTTACAGTGTCATCTAACCCTGAGATGCGTATCGCCACCGTTTTTGTGGGTCTGGCGATTCGAGCTACATCCGAGAGCACCAGTCTCATTCGTTCTGCCAATAAGTCAGCCTTTTCACCACTATCGGCCCCAGGCACTTCCAACTTCCTAGCACCGGTAGCCGTCTCTCTGATTCTGATTCCTCCTTCAATACCAAGCTCATTCAAGGAGAAATGTTCCTTCGCCCGGCAGATGACTTGGGCATAGGTTACGCCATTTTCAAGTGCCTCTGGTTGCAATGTGACCACCACTGCTGTGGATTTTGGCACTTTGATGCCTGTCCTCTTTTTTCTTTTCTTCTTTTTGTTGGGAGCCGGCCTGGTCGTAGGCTGTGTTCCCGCAGCAGAGGCTGGGGCAGGAGCTTTCGTCCGCTTTTTCCTGCTTCTCACCTCTTGCCAGCCTTCTTCCTCGGGCGCGGTTGTTGCAAGCGCCTGACTGCTGCTAGGCTCTGGTTGCGGTTGTGTTCTTACCGCTGCGGTAGTAGTACCGCGGGCCACAGTTCTTTCC
Organism: Calamotropha paludella; assembly: GCA_927399485.1. Taxonomy (NCBI): domain Eukaryota; kingdom Metazoa; phylum Arthropoda; class Insecta; order Lepidoptera; family Crambidae; genus Calamotropha; species Calamotropha paludella. Next base: position 26,755,660 of record OV656815.1, on the reverse strand, counting down.
CTCTTCTTTTTGTTGTTCTGGTCCACGTGCTGCTGACTCCCTTTTTGCGCTTTATCGGACGCTAGAGGAGGTCGGCGACGCGGTTCCGGCAGTAAGCGATCTTGAAGCCCCTCGAATCTCGCATTCATGATAGCGAGAATCCGTTCAGTGTCCACCGATGCGCTTTGGTTCGTACCCTCCTGACAATTCTGGCAACTGGTCGAAGGTGCCCTCTTCAAGACTTCTATTTCGACCTTCACATCCTCTAGTTCCTTCTGCAATCGTTCGGTCTCTGTTTTAAAGTGGAGGTAAGCCGTGTGTAGCGTTTTGCAGCAGGTCTGCATTTTCAACAGTCTTGCCTCCAGCGCAGTACACTCTTCCGAAGTATTACGGTTTGCTATAACTTTCACGCACTCTTTGATACATGCAGCCGTTTCTTTTAGTATGCGCACATGCGTTCCCTTCAAATGTCCTGACTTTGCAGCTACTTCGTTTATGATTCCCGTCATTTCGGTCACTTTGTTGCGGAGGAGCACAGTTGGTAGTCCGCTGAGGTTCAAATGCGCTCCCTCATCTTCAAAGCTCCCCGAAGGGAGAATTTTCCTCGCCATTACTGCTACTTCATCTTCGTCAAAGTCAAACTGGTGACTGGTGGGCAAAGCCTTCGTCTTAGCTTTACCCACAGATCTTCCTCTCTTGTTTGCCGCCAATAGTGTTGGTGGCGGTGCTTCTTCCATTTCAGAGCCACTATCTCCCGAATGATCAGGCTCTCTGCGAGGACGTTTAGCACCGCTTGCTACGTAGTCTGATATTTCTAAGTTCGAGGAACTACGAGATGAGCTCCGGCTACGGAGCAGGATGTCCTCGACCATACTACTGGATGACGCAATTGGTAGGCCCTTGGAACTATTAGCCGTTCCCGCTTGTGTCTTCTTGCCTATTACTTCCTTCGCATGCTGCTTAGCGACACGCGTTGGTTGTTTTCTTGCTGCCTCAGCGATCTTCTTAACGCCGTCCTTCTCGGACCCAGACTTCAAAGTAGATTTGTTTTTATTGTCAACTTCCATACTGTTCCCACGAGTATGGGGGAAGGGGTGGTCCACCCGGGCGGTGCCCCCTGCACCCGGGTAACCCTATTTACATCTGGGAGGTCGGGCGGTATCCCAGGATGACGCTCGTGGGTTAGCACAGTCTGCTTACCACCCGCGCACGGGCGACCAGACGCCGCGTTTCTCAACGCCCAGTCTTCGACGATTTTTTATAGGGGTTTTCTCCCCGCGGCCCCCACCGAAGTGGCGGCCCCCACTCCCTGCACCACGTACAGGGTTGCGGGTGGGCCGGAACCAGTCCTCGGACCGGAACACGCCCCCAACATGCTCGCGTAGCGAGCTGGGCTCGTAGGCCCCCCTCTCGTAATTTTTTATAGAGGTTTTCTTCCTCGCGGCCCCCATCCCGAAGGATGACAGCCCCCGGCCCCGCACCATGTACGGGTTTACGGTATACCCCTGCTCCGCTGCCGTTACCCAGGCTACCCGGGTCAGCCAGCCGAGCTCCCCCCCTGTTGTCGGATTATTAGCCGCCGTCGTATGCAATCCCCGAAGGAATTATATACGACGGCGCCCAGGATGCACCGGCCCGAACCCATTGTCGTTCCCACCGCACGTATGAAGTGGGACCTACAATGGGCCGGACGCACGAGGAGGTTCTATCCGACCCTGCACCCCAACCTAACCTAACCTAACCTAACCTAACCTAACCTAACCTAACCTAACCTAACCTAACCTAACCTAACCTAACCTAACCTAACCTAACCTAACCTAACCTAACCTAACCTAACCTAACCTAACCTAACCTTTTTTTTTTTTTTTTTTTCACGCTGTGAAATGCCTTACGCATACCCTGCCACTTGGCGGGCGGCAGGGTTATGTGGGGCTCTCCTCCGTGCACCCACCCGACGAGGGACGCCTGGTGGGTGCACGGAGGCATACCCACTAAAACACAGCGGCGTTCCCTCATCAACCTTTCACTAGCAGACTCTCCAACGACACCAGGTCATTCGAGAGTGTGCCAGCGGTCGGGTAGTAACCACGGGAAGTAAGAACGCGACCGTGGCCCCGACGGTGAGCGTCTGTGACCGGACCCCTCTATAAGCCTCGCTTGCGCACCCTCTATGCCAGGCTTGATCGGAGTCTCACTCCGACATCCCGCCCTCAGGTTCGGGCGGCGCGGGCTCGCGCACCACAGAAGGCTGGGAAATTTGAACTTAGGGTTCTTTTCCCCTTACTATCGGAGGACCGCAGCTCCTGCCTCCCATCACATGCCCTGACGGGCGACCCGCTTCGGCACAAACAGCGCAGTGCGGCTCTGCCTTTTTGCAGTCAGCCGCTTTATGCCCTCCCTTGCTGCAACGGAAGCAGAGTCCGCTGCGGTCAACCCTTGAGGGGCATAAGAACCTGGTATGGCCCACGCCCATGCATCTAAAACACCGCAATGGGCGGCGTTCCAGGACCCGCACTTGTACAATACTCCACCCCACTTGGAGGCGAGCATCCTTCTGTAAGGCCTTTGCAACCTCTATTGGGCATCGGGCCAGTGCTGAACTGGCACCGCCGAGACCCGGACGAATAACTCCCACTTTTACTTGGTCGGGCTGGCAACCGCCCTTGGCTGCTATAGCCTCGGCTACTTCAGCTGTCTGGACGGCGTCGTCAAGCCCTAAAATCCGCAGTTCCGCGGTCTTTGAGGGCCTGTCGACACGGGCCACATCCGACAACACTTGTTTCAGCCTATTGGCAAGGAGATTGGCTTTTGAGCCGTTCTCGTTGCCGGACACCTCTAGTTTTCGAGCACCCGTTGCAGAAACTCTCATTTTCACTCCTTCGATTCCCAGCTCGTGGAGAGAAAGTGAGTCTTTCGCCCGCTTTATTATCTCGGCGTAAGTTACGCCCCGATCTATCGCCTCAGGCTGTAGGGTGAGGACTACTGCCGAGGTTCGGGGAACTTTGAGCTTCCTCCCCTTTTTCTTCTCCTTGCTCTTCTTTTGGCTCGCTGGCCGTGTCCTCTGGGCTGGAATTGTGCCCGTCTCTTCAGGACGTTGGGTCCCAGATTCTTGCACAGTAGTTTGCGCCGTCTGTGAGGCAGGTTGTGGTTGTTGTCCTGCCTTCTGCGTCGGTCTCAGTCTGCCCTTGCGATACCGAGCAGTGCTCCACTCGCTGGGACCCGTCGCTGCCTGTGATATAGTGGCGCTAGCAGCCGGTGTCCTGGTGTTTTGGACCGTTGACGCCGTCGCATTCGGTTCTTCTGTCGACGCTCTCCTATCTGCCGCAAGAGGTGGTCGTCGCGGTGCGGACGGAAGAAGTCGACCGTCTTTCTCAAGGCCCTCCAAACGGGCACTCACAAGCGTGCCCACCGACTCAATGATGGACCGCTTCAGTTCTTCCAAATCCAGGCCCTGTTCTCTACCTGAGGCCGGTCTTTCTGTTGTAAGGGGCCTTTTCCTGAGTGCCTCGCGGATGTTCTCCACTTCCACGCGCAGAGCCGCTACCTCTCCTCGCAATCGTGCGTTTTCTTCTTCAAGCCGCCGATTCTGCTCCGATACCGACCGCTCTGCTAAATTGTAGACCTCCTCAGTGATGTCGTCGCGGTCCTTATCGCCTTGACCACGGTGCCCTTTAGGTTTTTGGACTTCGTGGTCTCCTCCAGTATTTTGTCAATCTCCTTAAGGGCACTGTCCCTCACGAAGTCCGGCGCTTCCTCCTCCGCTGGTTCGGCTGGGATCTCAAGTCCGGAAAGTTCCCAGGCTCTCATTGCCGCTCCAGGTTCACTGTAGCTGGGGCTGTCCCTGCCCGTAGAGCCACTCCGAAGAAGCTCGCACTGCCTAGTGGCCCACTCGCGAGCTCTCTCCTGCTCTTCGATAGCCGCTTCAAAATCAGCAAGTTCCTGCCGGCTAAGCTCATTCCTGGCTCCAATGGAGCCACCAATCGTGCTTGGCGCCGGCGAAGCCCGCTGCGGACCACGCCCTCGGCGTGCTGTCCCAATCTTGGGAGAGGCAGAAACTTGCGGCTGTTCCTCGTCTGTATCATCGTCGGAATCTATTATTAGCCGTCTTGATACTCGCTTCCGACCTATGTCAGGCAAAATTGTCTCATCGACTGACCCACCTGCGTCCATCTCCAACTCCTCGAAACGGTTTTCGGCACAGTTTACACCCGGACTCTGTGCGTTGTCCCTCTTCTTCTCTCCCTTCTCCTTCACAATTTTTAAAGTTTTAATTTTTTCACTCATAACGGACCCACGAGAATGGGGGAATTAATCGGTCCACCCGGGCAGAGACCCCTGTACCCGGGTAACCCTAGCTACACCTGGGGGGTCGGGAGGTACCCCAGGGAGACCGCTAACGGGCTGACCGTCCTCCGCCAGCCACCTCAACGAGGCGCCCTGACACCACGCATCCCAGTGCCAGGACTTTGAGGATTTTTATAGTGGTTTTCTCCACGCAGCCCCCACCGAGGTGGCGGCCCCCACTCCCTGCACTACGTGCAGGGTTGCGGGTGGGCCGGAACTGGTCCTCAGACCAGTACACGCCCCGACACGTCCGCGCTTGCGGACCGGACCGTAAGGTCCCCCACTAGTGATTTTTTATAGAGGTTTTCTTCCTCGCGGCCCCCACCCCGAAGGATGGCGGCCCCCGGCCCTGTACCATGTACAAGGTTGCGGTATGCCCCCGCTAGGTTGATGTAACCCAGGCCTACCCAGGCCTTCCTATGCCTGCTACGTAGCAACCCTCTGCAATCAGAGAGCGACGTGCAGAACGGACCGTGAGGTCCCCCCTCTTGTAATTTTTTAAAGAGGTTTTCTTCCTCGCGGCCCCCATCCCGAAGGATGACAGCCCCCGGCCCCGCACCATGTACAGGGTTACGGTGTACCCCTGCTCGGCTGCCGTTACCCAGGCTACCCAGGTCAGCCAGCCGAGCTCCCCCCCCTGTGTCGGATTATTAGCCACCTTCGTATGCAATCCCCGAAGGGATTATATACGACGGCGCCCAGAGTGCACCGGCCCAAACCCATTGTCGTTCCCACCGCACGTGTGAAGTGGGACCTACAATGGGCCGGGCACGCGTGGAGGTTCTATCCGACCTTGCACCCCAACCTAACCTAACCTAACCTAACCTAACCTACCCTAACCTACCCGAACCGAACCGAACCGAACCGAACCGAACCGAACCGAACCGAACCGAACCGAACCGAACCGAACCGAACCGAACCGAACCGAACCGAACCGAACCGAACCGAACCGAACGGAACCAAACTATGGCCCATAACTCATTAATAGGTACCAACTCGTAACATCTTACAATCGTGATAACTTTTAAACGAAATATGCGATTGAGATGAAACAAAAAGTATTTTACTTCTACATAAATACTCTTGATATCATAATGCTTAATTTTGATAAAGATTAATATTACGATACATATTTAACGTAGTTTTTTTTTCTTCAGACGATTTAATAATTATTTTGAACACAAAATCGGTTATTGTGATTAAACCATGATAGCTAGATATATGTTCTCGCGGACTTTTTTGTAGGTCTTAATAAGATCTACGAACCCGTAGTACATAATTTTGTTCTATTGTCAATAGTTTTTGCAGCGCACGCAAAAATAGGTTTTCGATTTTACACCTTGTGTTACAAAATAGCAATTTTATTACGGAATCCTAATTATGAAAAAAAAAATATAGCCTATAGCCTTCCTCGATAAATGGACTACCCAACACTGAAAGAATCATTCAAATCGGACCAGTAGTTCCAGAAATTAGCGCGTTCAAATAAACAACCAAAGAAACAAACTCTGCAGCTTTATAATATTATAGTAAGTATAGATAACTTAACTAAGGCTCTGTAGCAGCTAGAGGCAGAGGACACAGTTTAGTAAAGGGTCTCTTAAACACATGATCCTTAAATTGTAAGGAGACTACACGCGTAACACCGTCTGCTCCCGGGTGCTTCGCCACAATTCGTCCCAAAAGCCATTTACCCGGAGGTAAACGATCATCTTTCACTAAGACAACCGTACCAAAATTTATGTCGGGGTAATTGTGGGCCCATTTGTATCGATGTTGCAACATACTAAGATACTCAGATTGCCAACGTCGCCACAGACTTTGTGCCATACGTTGCACTTTTTGCCATCGGTTTAAATAGTCAGGTCGAGTATCCACGAAACTTTCTTCAGGAATAGTAATTGGTGCTTCACAGATCAAAAAATGACCAGGAGTCAACGGGAGTTCATCAACTGCAGAACTAATCAACGTAAGAGGCCGAGAGTTGACACAAGCCTCGACCTGTGTGATCAGAGTGCAAAACTCTTCGAATGTTAAGCAGGATTCGCCTATGACGAGTTTCAGATGTCCCTTTACGGATTTAACTCCTGCCTCCCACAATCCTCTAAAGTGAGGGGTACCAGGGGGTATGAAATGCCATGTTGTGCTGTCGTTAGCTAACAGTTGGGCGATTTCGTTAACGACAGTTGATTTGTTGGTTTTGAACCCGAGGTCTAATTCTTTGGACGCGTCTATGAAATTAGTCCCACAATCACTCCAGATGTCTTTACAATGCCCACGTCGGGAAGTAAAACGTTTGAAGGCTGCTAAAAACGCAGCACTGGATAGTGAACTAACCAGCCCAAGGTGAATAGCCTTTGTAACCATACACAAAAACACACCTATGTAAGCCTTACAAGTTTTGGTGCATCTACCAGAGTACAGTTTCAGCGTAAATGGACCACAAAAGTCTACGCCGCTGGTCAAAAACGGGCGTGACGGATTGACTCTGCACTGTGGTAAATTACCCATTACCGGAATCATAGGTCGTGCAGTTTGGGTATAACAAGGTTTACATAATCTTAAAATCTTTTTTACCAAGTTTTTTGCTCGGAAAATCCAATATTTTTTGTGGATAACATTTAATGTGAGCGAATTTCTACCATGTAGTGTTCTCAAATGAGCATCAATTACAATCAACTTTGCTAAGTTACATTTGTGATGTAAGATTATAGGGGACTTCATATCAGGTGATATTTGAGCATTTACAAGACGTCCACCGACTCTAATAATTTTCTCATTGTCTAAGATCGGATTCAAAGGTACAAGTTTACTATTTTTTGGGATAGGTTTGCTCTGTGATAACCTCAGAACAATAACTAAAGCTATAGAAGCCGCGCTAAAATGACAACACAATACGTTAGTTCCTACTATTTTTACTTATACAGTTGCAAATGTGTAAGAAAGAAATAAGTATACAGATTTTGTTTCGTAATTTACAAGGTCGTCACTAGTTTCCCTTACGTCAGTGATGCAATGGCATCGATATTACTATCGATAAAAATAAAATCAAAAACATACTTAACATTTTTCTTATGCTGTTGGTATGTCAATGACACTAGAACGGACGGTAATGAGTCATAATAAACACGTGTAGAATCTTCAATATGAACATTTTATAATGCAGTATTCGTGGGTAGAATTTTTGACCCGTACCAATTTATTTATTAGAATTTGCGTGTATCTGGAGAAACCAGGTAGGTACAGTTAAAAAATTGCACCTTGTATAGGCATATCCTATTAGGCTACATGTTTATATTTTAAGTTAGACCTCTAGCTCTAGTACATTGGTGAACACTGCATTTAAAATTATATTTTTTATAGGTATAGATTAAAAAAGAGGAAAAAAAAGAAAATTAATCGATTATTTAAATTAAATTAACAAACTATTATTTTTTACATATTTACTTATTGTTTACCTATTTTTATATACCACTCTGTCGAGAAAGTATCGGGAAAAGATCAATAATATACAAAACGTTTATTCATCCAAATTTATTTTATCAACTTCAAAGTATGCTCCTTCAGAAACGAAACACTTACGCCAACGAATAATCTAAACAACATAACATTTTTTAAACGCTGTTTTCGGAATTGACTTCAGTTCTCGCCGCGAATTCTCCTTTATGTCTTCTGCTGATTAAAAACGGGTGCCATTTTCTGTAAATTAGATATTAGTTCAGATATATCGGAATCAGTATTTGTTTCCGTCTGTCCGTCCGTCCGTCCGTCCGTCCGTCCGTCCGTCCGTCTGTCTGTCTGTCTGTCTGTCTGTGGCATCATAGCTCCCGAACGAATAAATCGATTTCAATTTAGTTTTTTTTGTATTACAGGTGTTTTACGGGCGAGTGTTCTTAGACATGTTTGATGAAAATCGATTGAGCCGTTTAAAAGTTATGGTGGGTTAAAGTGGGGAAGAAAAACCGAATGTCTGCAAATATGCTCAAGTGGGGTCTCAAATGAATTTGAAATCGACAAGAACCTATGTATTTACAACTTAACCAGAGATATTATAAATATGTTTACCTTTAAAAAGTATAAAATAAAAAATTAAATTAAACATTTTAAAAACCCCCGACACAAAAAACATAAGCTACCTTTAAAAAGTAAAAAATAATAAAAGAAAATTAATCCTAAAGTACCTATATGTATAAGTATGTATTAATATTTAAAAAAAAACCTTGCGTTCGGGGACCGCTCCTAATTAATTAGTGTCACATGCTGTCCCCGAACGCGAAGTTTTTTTTTAAATATTAATACATACTTATACATAATATGTATAATATTATGGTCTTGTTAGGGTTTGTGAAGTGCAACAGAGTGTGATGTCGTCGACTACATTTTTTACAGGTGGTGCTCTGCGTACACACATTAACGGAGTGACCCTTTACAAGGCAATTAAAACAAATACCATTCTTCTTAATAAAATCCTGACGTTAAGGAACATCTAATGCGGCGAATTCTTTACAATGACAAATATAGTGGTTTTGTGAGCAATAAGTGCATTCGCTGCTTACTTCTGTGACAAATGACTTCATATTTGTGGGTTTTTGGGTTGCATAATTTTTAACTAAGTCCTTTTTCTGCGGTTGGTCTTTTTTGTGAGTAACATTTACCATCTCCATAGAACGGAAACGATTTTCTAAAAATAATGATGAATTGGTAAATGTGGGTATGTCTTGAGATGATCCAAGTGACTGTTCCCATTGTTTGTGTGTTTCTATATAATTATATAGAAACACACAAACTATAATTGCATCCCATGTGGAGGTATCCACGCCGAGATTGTCAAGAGAATTCAAACATTCCTTCGTAGTATCTAAAATTTCCTTTAAGCTTTTAAAACATTCTGTATTCATCTTCTTTTGATTTAAAAGGCGGCTAATTATGGTAGTGACAATCATACATTTATTATTGTATCTACTCTCCAGTGTGCTGCAAACCTAATCGTAATTAGCCTCCGTGAGTGCAAAATGTTTTAGAAGTTGTTCAGCCTCTCCCGATAAACTCATTTTTAAATAATGATGTTTTTCGATCGTTGTTAGATGCACGTTGTCATGCACGAGAGCCTTAAACGAATCTTTAAAACTTGTCCAGTCGTTATACCTAATTACCGGCGAACTTTGAAATCGATAAAGGAGGTAATTTTGTTCTAATCGGGGTGGTCTCGCCATCATTTGTTGTTAAAAAACTCTGCGTAGTATTATTTGATTGTGGTTGACCTTGACCTTTCGAAAATTCCAACAAATAATCCTTTAATAATCCCTTAAATTCTAGGTATATGTCTTCAGTTGTCTCGTATAGACTTTCGGCATTAAATTGCAATTGTTCCAGTTCAGTTTTCGTTACCGTTGATTTAATCATCTCATATTGAGTTTGATACTTAGACCAATAACTTTCTAATGTTTCTAAGCGTGTTTGTAGATAGCTAAGTGTGTATCTTGATTTAGACGTCTTTTTAGTATTACTTTGTAACTTAGAAATACGTTCCGATAACGTTCTTTGTGATTCACAAAGTTGAGCCATTGTTTACGTTTATGACCCGAATTCACTGCGAAATAAGTTCAATGTCCACTTTCCCGTATATACTCGAGTTCAATTTACGTAAAGTTAAATCACTAGTTATCTATATCTGGCGAAATAGTCTATAAATAAGCAGTTTTAAATAACCAAAGTTTTAATCACAAATGTTCACTTTACGAAATTGTATTAGTCCAAATCACTTTCTAAATATTAGCAATTACTATAGTCCAAGTATCATTAGTCCAAAATCAATTACGCACTGTTTAAATGTATAAGTTTGTGAAATAGTTCATAAAGGTTTATAACCTCACCAGTGCACGGAATCAAAGTTAATATTTACAGTCTAATCTTACCAACTTGCAGTAATTAGCACTTAGGCTTTTACACTATTGTTTTCGCACTTATTACACTTTCACAAACCAGTTTGAAGGACCAAACATGTTAACTTTTTACCCAAAATTTATTATAAAAACAGCGAGAGAACAATTTTGCTTAATCACTAACGTCAAATCTGTTTTTTTCTTATCCACCCTCATTTTACTGTTATTAATAATCACGGGTTTTTAAATCAATATTACTAGTTGAATGAATGTATTCAGATTTGAAGATTTTTACATTAAACACAACCTATAAAACAATCACCAATATTAACTTATGTTAGAAAGAACCAAATTAAAATTAGAATTTCCGCCATCTTCCTCCCCTATCATGAGGAAGATAAACACACAAAAACTAAGAAGAAGTCCGGACCACCGCAACCTTCCACCTCAAAAACTACAACCACCAAAACCAAAAATCCTAAAACCCAAAATCGTGATGACTCTTACGACGAAGAAACCTGTTTCTCGGAATCTTCACCAATCATGACTCCAACCCCATCTGTAAAATCCGTAAATTCAATCGCAGACGAGTACCTCGAAGACGAGTACTTACCTGACGACATGATCCTTGGAGTAGAGGAAACTGAAACTGATTACCAAACCAGCATAAACATAATAATAATCAACCAATCCTCAGCTGAAATACTAAATACCATCAAATCTGTTGAAGACCTAGAAGACGAAGACATAAATACCAAAATAAGAATGCTAGCAAATAGAATCCTTGACGCAACATCCATCAGCACAACCCAAGTTGAAAAACCCTCCTTTTAGCGGAGAAAAGACACGCCTGGGTCTTTGCCGGATTGAACCTTACTAGATTGGCATCGCCCCATTCGGAGACAGCCTGCAGAGATAGGTTCATGCGGCTAACCATCGCCTCTCTATGACGCTGGATCTGTTCAGCACTAGCTCGTGCATCAGACATATAGGTCTCTACAACAGTGCTGTCATCTGCGTACCCAAAAATACCGGGCAACAGCAGGTCATTTATATGCAGCAGAAAAAGTGTTGCAGAGAGAACGGAACCCTGAGGGGCGCCGGCATTGATAGCCAAATGGTCAGACGAGCTGCCGTCAATGACAACTCGTATTGACCGATCTCTCACGAAGTCCGATATCCAGACACACAAACCAGTGGGAAGACCGTATGATGGAAGCCTGCCAATAAGGCCCTCATGCCACACCCTATCAAAAGCCTTCGAGATATCAAGAGAGACGGCAATATGTAAGTAAGTGGCGTGTAGAGTCGCTAACTCTGCATAAGATGCTATTATGATGTTAAGTTAATGTTCTACGATGACGTAAATTAATGTTCGAAAGGATGTGCGGGAAAATGTATAACACGTGTGTCACCGATAATTGTTTTATTGCCACATCCTTTACGGCGGCATAACATCCAAAATGCTGGTAACACGGTTTGCCACGAACGACTTCCAACGACTGATGTTACCCTGCAGCCAACCCAAGACTACCATTGAGTCAGTCCATCCGTTAATTTTTAATGTTCCTGTCAGGATGTTTGTTGAGTCTATGACTTTTTTCATTAATTGCGCTAGTAATAATGCACCGCACGGGAGTAGCCAGGGGGAGGGTTTTGGGGGTTCAAACCCCCCCCGAAATGTTAAGTTATCAACATCAAAATAAGGAGAGGCCAGCGGCATAACTTATTTTATTACTAATTATTACACTAATAATGTATTGTTACGTGCTAGGGTTCGTATGATTTGGAGAGAAAGACCTGCTGACTCTTTTGAAGACTTTATTCAGTAGCACTAGGTCCAACTCAAAGCACTAGGTCCAAACACTAAGCACTAACGATGTCCTAGGTCGTAGCCAAGTCGTAGGTTTCACTGGTATCACTCTTGATCACTGGTTTTCACTTCGAAGTCGCCTCGAAGGTAGCTCAAACTGAACTGACTGGCTCGCCTCTCTGCGGCTATTTATATGGGCCGAGACGAGCCCCAGACCATTCCAGTAAGTTCCTTGCTGGAACGTACCCGACTCGCGTGAACGTGATCGGCCGTGTCTGGAAAGTTCGCGCATGTACCCGGTTTTCGAGACTATACTTCTATGTAGTTCCGCGCTCGTTTCTTTGCGCTTTGTGTGTTCGTAACAGTATTTTGGATTCGCCCTCTACCACCCGCTGCCGCACTATGGAATGGCAATATGGAATTTCGTAACTGAAAATGTTACAGAAGGCTTACGGTGAATCGACTTTATCAAAAATACGTGCTTATGAGTGGTACAAAGCGTTCAAAAGCGGTCGAGATGTGATGGAAGATTTACCTCGCTCTGGTAGGCCATCAACGTCTGCAACTGAAGTTAAAATCGCAGTGAAGGAAATAGTGACTGAAAATCCTCATTTAACTTTAAGAGAGATAGCCGCCGAACCTTTTTGTATCTCACAAGTCGATCCGTACCATTTTAACTAATAATTTGGTTATGAAATATGTTACCGCTCGGCTAGTCCCAAAGACCTGAATTTTCTCCTAAAACGCAATCGCATGAGAGTGGCTGAGGACTTGCTAGAACGAGTCAATTCCAACTCAACTCAACTTGACATGCAAACTAGTCAACAAACTTCGGAGTGGCGCCTTCCAACTGAACCGTTGTGAAACCGAAAAAAACCACGCCCAAGTCGATCAAAAGTCAAAGACATCTTGACTGTTTTCTTTGACTATCGCGGTGTTGTGCACTCGGAATTCTTGCCGGAAGGTCAAACGGTAAATAAAGAATATTATTTGAGCGTTATGCGGCATTTAAGAAAGCAAATTCCACGAAAAAGGCCAGATTTGTGAAAAGAAAATTCTTGGATTTTGCACCACGTTAATGCGCCTTCGCACAAGGCCATTATTGTGAACAAATTTTTGACCAAACACTCAACAAATACCATCGAGCAACCACCATATTCACCAGATATGGCTCCAGCTGACTTCTTTCTTTTTCCTAAACTCAAATTACCACTTCGTGGCACCCGTTTTCAATCGGTAGAAGACATAAAGGAGAATTCGCGACGAGAACTGAACTCAATTCCGGAAACAGCGTTAAAAAATATGTTTTGATGATTGTATTTTTCGTTGGCGTAAGTGTATCGTTACTAAAGGAGATAACTTTGAAGGTGATAAAATTAATTTGGATGAAATACAATTATTTTGTATATTATTGATCTTTTCCCGGTACTTTCTTGACAGAGTAGTATATCTGTCGTCAAAGTAAAACTTGAAGTGTGGAAAGCAGCTATGAGTATCACCTCCCCTACTCCAAAATCTGCTTTGGGTGCGATCAATAATTATATCCAAATATTAACACGTTGTTACAAATATTGGCTACTATACCTGTTTCCACTGCTACACCAGAAAGGACTTTTTCAAGTCTACGAAGACTTAAAAACTACTTGCGGAACACAACGAGTGAAAACAGACTGAACGGCTTGGCTCTCATGAATATTCACCATGGGATAGAAATTAATGCGAATGAACTCTTTTTCTTTTTAAATATATATTTTAAAAGAAAATCAAAAGATTAATTCTGTAGTACATATGTAATAAAATGAACCTTCTGTTTCTTTTTTTACATATTTCATATTTTTCATCTATACTTATAATAAATCTGTAGAGAGGTCAATTCTGTACATGAAATATATTTTCAAAATAACTATCAGGGGGTGATTAGTGATCGATACTGATGCCAAAAATGCAATCAGTAAATTTTTTCTGTCTGTCTGTCTGTCTGTATGTATATAGAAACAAAAACTACTCGACAGATTTTAACGAAACTTGGTACAATTATTCTTCATACTCCTGGGCAGGTTGTAGTATACTTTCATCTTCTATATCTATACTTATAATAAATCTGTAGAGGTCAATTCTGTATATGAAATATATTTTCAAAATAACTATCAGTGGGTGATGAGTAATCGATACTGATGCCAAAAATGCAATCAGTAAAATTTTTGTCTGTCTGTCTGTCTGTATGTTCCTTATAGAAACAAAAACTACTCGACAGATTTTAACGAAACTTAGTACAATTATTCTTCATACTTTTCATCTTAATATATAAATATCCAGTGTCACAATGTATGTTCCCAGTGAACTCTTCGCCGACTCAACCGATATTGATGAAAGTTGGTATATATGTGTAATTTGGTACAACTGAAGAAATAGGATAGTTTTTTTTTTATTCATAACACAGCAACGCGCGGCCGGATCAGCTAGTATAATATAAAGGTTATTGCATGCACCTTCAGTAGTTATATTTTCTTGAACCCCCCCCGAAACTAAAACCTGGCTACGCCCGTGATGCACCGCATAATTCCAGCCGGGGTAATGACACGGCCTTGCTTAGCGGTGCTAGTTTTGTTTTGCCAGCAATAAGTGTTATCACCGGCTGGTTATTTTTGTCTATAGATTTACAATAAATCACGCAGCCATACGCTTTCTTTTTGTCGCGTCGCAGAATCCGTGTAGTTCGATCGTCTTTTCACAATCGCCTATCCAACGCGAAATTCTTACTTCTGCAATTTTTGGCAGCTCTTGTTTTAATATATTCCATTCTTGTTGCACGTCTGATGGTAATTAGTCATCCCAGTTTAAGTTTATAGCCCATACCTTTTGAAAAAGTATTTTTCCTTTAATTGTAACCGGAGATAGCCAGCCGAGTGGGTCGAATATCTTTGAAATTCTTGATAGTAGCGACCGTTTTGTAGTTTGTGGATTTTCAACCTTATCGCTTGTAGTTAGTGAGTTTAAAAACGAAAATTGATCATTGCGTGGGTTCCAAGATAAGCCCAGTGTTTTGTTTGTTTCGGCGTGTTTAAAATCAAACATATTTTGACTAAGGTTTTCACTCGGTAAATCTTGTAACAGCCTTGAGTCGTTACTGGTCCATTTTTTCAGCGTGAAGCCGCCCCCTTTGAGTAGACCGATGATTTGATTTTGTGCTTCCTTTGCAGTTTGAATGTTATTGTTTCCACCAAGTAAGTCATCAACATACAGCTGTTTGCTAAGAATGTCGACTGCGAGCGGATATTCATGACCATCGTCTTGAAGTAACTGTTGTATCGTCCGCATAGCGAGATAGGGTGCGCTCTTTGTTCCATATGTAACTGTACACAGCTGATAATCCCTTACGGTGTCTGATATCGAGTCTCGCCATACTATTTTTTGGAGGTGTTGATCTTCTTCTATTACAAGTATTTGGCGGTAAAACTTTTCTATATCGGCGGTGTACACAAATTGAAATGTTCTCCATAGTAATATAATAGCTTGTAGATCTTTTTGTAGTTTAGGGCCACATTCCATAAGGTCGTTTAGTGTGTAGCCCGTTTTAAGTTTACAGGATGCATTAAATACAGCTCTCAACTTGGTAGTGAGAGAATCTAGTTTGATGACCCCATGGTGTGGAAGAAAACAGCTTGGCTCATGATGAGTTATGCATTGCTTCATGTGACCTAGTTTTATATACTCTGATAGAAATCTTTTATAGTTTTCAGCCAAAACTGGATCTCTTGTAAATTTTTTCTCGAGCTGTTTAAATTGAGCTACAGCTTGTGACCTTGACGGGGCCAAATGAACTTCAAAATTAGGTTTCATGGGCAATTTTACGACATAACGACCATCTTGTTGCCTTGTTGTTGTCGACCGGTATAAAGTTTCACAATAATCTAGGTCCGGTGTCGTATTACTGTCATTTTGTATGATTTCTTCTAATTCCCAATACTTCGAAATTTCTTCTAAGTTATTAAGAACGGCATGGCAGTTAAATGTTTTAATGTGACCGACCAAGATCCAGCCTAACTTGGTCTGTTGTGCAATAGGAGCATTGGCGGTGCCCCGTAGTATTCCATACATTACAATTTCGGAGTAAACCTTAGCGTTTAGCAGGATATCCACTGGTCGTGAAATATTGTAATCAGGATCCGCCAAGTTTATATTATGCAGATGCGGCCATGGTTGTTTTTCAAATGTGAAGTTTGGTAGGGTTCCCACCACTTTGTGCATAACTAATGCATCTGTTATAAATGTATAGTTGTTATAGCGAGATTCACATATCAGCTGTACAGCTCCGTGACTCTGGGAAGCTGTTATCCCAACCCCGAATACAGACGCATTTTGATTACATCTGTCCAGGCTAAGTCGTTGCGCAGCCGCTTCGGTTATTAAATTAATTTGAGACCCTTGATCTAACAAACATCTCATGGGGATGAAAGTGCCATCCCTTGATCTTATGTTCAGTTCTATCGTAGAGAGTAGTACTTCGTCATAGTTTCCGGCCACATCGACTGGCCGGTTCGACTTGCGTTTTGTTGTTGGTGTTGATGTTGAAGGCTGGACGTCATTCAAGGTTAAATCTGTTGAAGTTTGGTTGTTATACATTTCATGTAAGATTGTATGATGAGAGTTATTACAAATCTTACATTTCTTAGTTGAAGTACATTCATTTTTGTGATTGAAAAGGCAGTTTTCGCACACAGGCAGTGTTTTGATTGTATTAACTTTTGTTTCCGGTGTCATGTTTAAAAACCTTTTGCATGTAATTAAAATGTGATCGTTTGTCTTGCATAATGGACAAATACGTTCGACTTGGCTTTTAAATGATTTAACGAATGTAGGCTTTGTTTCCATGTAATTGCGTGCTTGTTTCGGTTCATTTTCCTTTGCAGGAAATGTTTGTTTCGTCTGTTTGGTTCTCTTGTGCAGCGGTTCTAATGAAGTAAATTTTGCCTCTAATATGGATATTAATTCGTCAAATGATGGAAGGTCACGCTTATTTTATCGGGCGTCCATGTAAGCTGCATATGTTTCAGAATCCATTTTTTCAGTGATAATATGAACCAGGATCGGATCCCAGGTGGACGTATCCACCCCAAGGTTGTGGATAGCGTGGACGGTCTCCATACTCACATCGTGTAAACGCTTGATTTCGTATGCGTTGTGTTTTTGCATAGCAGGCTGATTCATGAAAACTTGCATTTGTTTTGTGAACAGTAGTTGGATGTTATTATACCTGCGGTTCAAAATATCCCAACAGGTGTCATAATTGTCAGCTGAGATGGTAAGATGCTGCACGAGACGTTCGGCTTCACCTTTAAGCTTGCCTTTTAAGTGCTGCATCTTCTGACATTTGTTCAAGTTTGGGTTATTATGAATTGCTTCGCAATACAGATCGGAGAAGGTCAGCCAGTTAACATAATTTCCGGAAAATACGGGTAATTCGATATGTGGTGTAGCTTCTTGTTGATGTTTGACGGAGTTAAGTTTCCGATGCAATGAGGATTTCATTGTTTCGTAAGTTTCTTCATATTGAGAAAACTCTTTTTCGTAACCTTCATCACACCCATCTAGCAGGTTGTCAAGCTGCCAGTGAAGGTCGTCGATGGTTTTCCAGCGCGACTGGATCAGTTGCAGTTTATCTTCAATTTCCCACCTTTCTACGAGCTTGTCTATGCTTATATTTTTCACAGCCCTAGTGAAAGCGCGAAAGTTTGTTTTTTGTTGACACAACAGTTCGTCACTCTTGGATGAAGATCCAGTGTTTTCTGTGCGTTTAGAAACAATCTTGGTTTCGGCACTGCTACCTTCAGCTCCCATGGTTTCGGTTTGTTTTTTGTATGCCTTCATACTTGATATAAGTTGAAGGCCATCAACATAAACTTGCTTAATGTTTTGGAAAATGTTTTTAGTGAAGTAATCGTTTGTCTTAACGTCCTCTAAAAGTAAAAGAGCATTGTTTGACACGAACTCACCCCACAAGTTGTTTAATGTGTCCTCTCTTGTCTTGAGATATTCGAATGTTTTCCGCGTTGCGGAATCTTTTTTAAAGTTGGTGATGATTCTCTCGATGCTGGTAGCAATCTCGAATTGCCTTTCCAGTAGAGCTTACATCTTGAGTTGTTAATATGTTGATGTTGACGTTCAGATCGCTCAGTGGCAGCTATTTAGATGCTGGTCAAGGTAAAGCGTGCGCGGACTGTACCTCTACTGCTTCTTCAGTGCGTCGTCTCAATTCAACAGGTGAGACCCGCTGGTGGGAGGCCTGTGAACCGATCGCAACAGCAAAGATACACGCATGCAACACTTCACAAACCTCGAAGGACCACAATGTCGAGTCGCTAACTCTGCATAAGATGCTATTATGATGTTAAGTTAATGTTCTACGATGACGTAAATTAATGTTCGAAAGGATGTGCGGGAAAATGTATAACACGTGTGTCACCGATAATTGTTTTATTGCCACCGTTATAAAAGCGTTCAATTACATATTTACAGCGTTAGCACAAAATAAATATACCTAATTATGAAGTTAATACATATTGTAGGAGCTCGCTCATACAGGCGTATGCTAGAAGATCTCCAGTAGACCGGTTCCGGCGAAACCCATATTGCCGATCACTAAGGAGGTCATTTTCTTCTAGATACGACAGGAGCCTGTGGTTCAGTACACGTTCCATTATCTTGCAGAGAATGTACGTGACCGAGATGGGTCTGTAATTGATAGGGTCAGCACGACTGCCCTTTTTAGGCACAGGTTGCACGTTGGCCAGCTTCCAGGACTTTGGCACTTGTCCTTTAGCCATAGATAACCGATATAGGCGTGTCAATACCGGAGCCAACTCAGGAGCGCAAGTCCTTAGTACTATGGCTGGTATACCATCCGGACCACTGGCTTTATTCACGTCCAGTTCCCGCAATGCCTTCCTGACTTCGGTTTGTCTTATACGAATTTCAGACATAAAAGTCCCACATCTTGACAAACCGGAAGGTTCAGCATTGCCAGGATCCAAACGCTAACTTTCGGCAAATATATCGGCCTTTTCCTTGGCCGTGTGTGCCAATGATCCGTCAGGTTTCAGCAAGGGAGGAACCCTACCACCTGAAAGAGGTTTACTCCTTTAGCACCACCCAGGGGCCACGTGTGGGACATCGAGGGTTAAATCCCACGGACGCGAGTAAACTTGGACCCCCAAAATTTTAATATTACATCTATCACCTTTTTTAAATATTGGTTTTACAATCAATAGTTTCAGAGCTTCTGGGAACGTCCCTTCCGAAAAAGACATATTGATTAAGTGTGTTAAGATAGGTGATATTTCTTTTATACAGGTTTTAATAATTTTTGTATTTATAAAATCATAGCCTTCAGAATTTGTTTGATTTAATGATAATATTTCGTTCTCTAATTCAGCCACAGATATCGGTCTAAGAAATATTGAATTTGGTTCCAATGATAATTTATATTGACACGATTCAGTTCTACTACTGGAGTCATTTATAGAATCTATAAAATATATATTGAAGGCGTTTGCTATGTCAACTGGATCCGTCAATTTTTAATTATTTACAGGGAGCGGCAAAATGATCTGACGGTTTTCACTGCCGCGCTGTCGACCGAGCGAGTGGTGGGGGGTGGTGGGGGTAGGGGCGTTCCAGAGACTACGTGCGGACATTGTTAGTAGCCATGGAGCGGTGGACGGCTGAGCATCGTGCGTTCGTTGTGGAAGCATTTTTTAAAAGTGGCGAATCCTGTGTTTCTGTTCAGCGGCAGTTTCGGAGACATTTAAATTACATTGTCGCGGAAAATGCTGACACGCAAGACTGTGTAGGTACTTGACTAGACTTGACCTATATTGTGCGGTTGGTAAGCCGTACAATTATGTCATTTATTTTGTCTTCTTGTGTATTATTAAGGGTTGCATCCCAGAATTTTATGTTGTGGTGTATATTATAAATAGTATTATAATTTTTGGATGTATCCTGTTTAAGTACTTACCTTTACAAATAAACATCTAGAGAAAGTGTAATAGACCAAGGAAAGCTAAGGCTTTATAGACTTTGTAGAAGCGATTGCACTCAGGGGACCCGGGCGAACTGGCGGTCGATGCGCAGCTAAATAAAATTTCCTTTTTACCTCTTATAGGTTTTATTTGGTATAACTTACATTTTTAATATCTTAAACTTATATAAGTCAAAGCAACAGTCCTTATTACCACTACGGCTTACACATGACAGACAATTAAGTTCCGATTTTTGCTATCGGGGACTTTAAATACTATAAAAGCTTTAGGCGTGGTCGTGTAAGAAGTCAATTTTGCTAAAATTTCCGTTGCTCAGCTTTCATTGACATTTATAGCTTAACCTATGTTTATTGGAAAAAATATCAGTAAAATTTAACACGTCCATCAGTCTCGGTAGCTCAACTAGAAAACGATGATCCAGAAAGCAAAAGGTTACGTCTATATCTGAGTTAATATTTTTTTTTTCTAACAAAATCCGCTCAGATATGTTAAATCTCTAATCTCATTTATTTAAACTACTATTTTATGTATTAATTTAAAAAAATAAAAGGAATAAGTTGAACCGCATTTTTTCAAATAAATTTTCAAAGTTTTTTGAGGCAGAATAATTGTTTGCCTTGGTCTCTGCCAGAAAAGTAAAAAATTATCTGTCAAAATCACTGAATTTTTGTCATTATGTCAAATTAAAATTATAGTTACCGAAAATATAGTAAAACAGGGAGTTGCAGTAATCAACAGTTGCCAAGTGTCCAATTCAGAAGCAAAAGTAAAGAATGTCAATAAATTAATAACCATCGAATTGTGTTCCGCTAATACAGCTCAATTAAAAATAATGTAATTATTTATTGACTGTAACACAAATAAGAGAGACGTGAATATAATGTGCGTGCCAGTGGAGTGGTAACAGCGGCTCGGGGCTTTAAGGCCGCCACAGCTTGAGCAGACCGTCCTCGCCGTACGTGGCCAGCAGGTTCTGGTGGGGGTGGTGAGTCAGCCCGATCACCGCCTTCTCATGGATCTGGACAAAAACAACTATGCTATTTGCGATCGATTATAAACATTATGCAACTGCTTTTTATTCAATTCATAATTAAGTATTGCGTACGAAACACGGGTACATATGAAATAAGTCAATTTATATAACTAAATACAGTTCCACTGGATTCCATCTTTGCGGGCGTTACGTAACAAAAAGTGAAATTAACAAGTTACATGATAAAAAAAAAATTACTTTGTTAATAGAGCAAAATAATTAAAAATCAATAATAAGTTCAAAACATCAATAGAAAATGTCAACAATAATAATTTTAATGATAATGAGTTTTTTTTAAATTTCACTAGTTTTTATTTTTGTTCATTTTTATTTGAATATCTTTAGACAGAATAACTTTCTTCCATTGTCTCGGTTCGGGAATCGTCAATTCGATCTAATAATGACAGCTCCGAATGACCCTTCTGTTTCTCTGACAGAGACAAAAGAAAAACATCTTTCTGGTAAAGAATTCTCTTTTTTTCAAGTATTATAATAAAACCTCAAACAAAAAATTGAAAAATGTGTGACCTCCCATTAGTGGGGATTTAAAAATGTGACAACATGTGATACGAACGGTGGGAGATTTAACCCCAGTCACACAGGAATTTTAAGACTTAACCCCAGTCTTAAGATTCCTGTGACCTAATTTATGGACGCCCCTAATTTAAAAATGAATAAATAAAATGATATGTAGAAGATAGTCGCTAGCTACTAGATTCAGACAAGACGATGACCGACCGTGATGGTCCGCTCCAGCTTGCCGGTGTTGGTGCAGAAGGCGTAGAGCACGAGGTCCTCCCCGGCGCAGTAGAGCAGCCGCCCGCGCGCGCTCAGCGCCGCGCCCACCAGCGCGCCGCCCTCCTGCTCGCGCCGCCCGCTCGAAAACGACCGCACGATCTGGCCCTGCAATCGACACACGAGCCCGTTACGATCTATCCAAAGCATTTGACTTCGTTTCTCACGAAATTTAATAGTAATAAAAAAAAATATATTGGCATCGGGGACTTGCTCAGATTTCTATCCTATCAATGTGGTTGGTGACAATGAAAATATAGAGAAAAAAAACTAGTTACCTACATCTCCGACTATAGAGGTCAAAATTGGTGTCCATCAGGGGGGCGTTCTAAGACTTATCTTGTGACATTCCTCAAATAAACAAGTATAAATGCATTTTATTTGTTGACGGCATTTCTGTTACTAACACTTGATAAATCCAATAAATCAGTTAAGAATTATGAAGTGGGCATTAATAAGACAATTAAAACATTACAAAATGGCTACATAATCTCAATATTAATCTTAATAAATTGAAATATATACAATTAGTAATACTTGCTAGATGTGATATTTGCCAACATCTAAATGGGAAAATTCGGAATTATATCGTCGCGTCGAGTAACAGTACCGTCGTTAACAAGGTGTTTATCGTTTATAGAAATGTATTCAAGCTCTGTCAGGAATCCTCCCGGACAAGTCATGTGAATTTATTTTCAGGAAACTTAGTTTGTTACCACTATCATCGTTATACATTTCTGAAATTAGTTTCTTCATAAAAAATATAACAGGATTTTTAAAGCAGCTGCTGAATCCGACTCCAGAATAAAAAGAAACCCACACAGACTCATGCATCAAACTATACAGTTGCAAAGTTTAGTTATAGCTTTATAGCAATGTGTATTCCTAATTTAATCATGACATCAAGAATTAAAATGACAATTTATTTAAGAAACTACATATATGGTTAATTTTTATAGTACTAAGAAAAGAAGCGAGATTTCATTGTTACAGCCAGCCGCCTTCCCACCTCGGTGTGCGTGATATTTTGCTTTGCTTTCACTCATGTCAGCGTGGCTTTCTATCTCTTTTTCGCTTTATACTATAAAGTTTCGCTTCCTTAGGGCATCCATAGACGGCATTGTTATTTTTTTATATATAAAGATTAAAGAAGGAACAACTTTAGTGTTCGGGATGGAACTATTCAATGATAACTATAAATATTGAAACTGATATATAGTGAGTCGTGTACGCACCTGCATGTTCATGACGACGACGGTGTTGGTCCGGTTGCAGACGACGAAGTGGTCGGGGTGGTTGGGCATGAGCAGCAGCGCGTTGACGGGCGGGTCCCCGGCGCCCGGGGCCAGCGGCCGGTGGGTGGCGGCGCACTCGCCCGAGCGCAGCGCCCACACCTTGACGCAGCCGTCGGACCCGCCCGACACCACGTGGTGCCCGTCGGGCGTGAACACCGCCTCGTTCACAAACGACGTGTGGCCGCGGAACTCCTTCAGCACCTTTTTCAAGTGAACACTTCTTCAGTCGCGTTGGACACTTTATTGTCGGGAAAATGTTATGGGTTCGCGTCACCGACATTCTCACGAGTGGCGCACGCGCATCGGCCGCATCGCCTGTCCTTCTCACTCTTATGTGCTCTCTCACTCGCACGGTCACCCCTTCTCCAACGACAGTTCTACTTTCACGGAGTTGTGAAAGTGAAAATGGCATGCTTTTTAAAGTTGGTAATAGTGCGAGCGAGAGAACACGCTATTGAGCGAGAAAGACAGATGGTCCGTCGAGAATCGCGCTGGAGGCTGAGTAGTCTACTCTATATATAGAACTCCTTGCGATATCTTGTACATCTCACCTTTCCGGATTTCAGGCCATGGATTCGCACGGTACGGTCGAAGGAGGCGGAGAGCAGCTGCGTGGTGTCGCGCGTGAACTGGAGGCACGTCACTCCCTTCGAGTGAGCGCGGTCCAAACGCCGCTGCACTTGGCCCGTGGACACCTTCCACACCTGACCTCACCGACCACACATATTGGTAAAATTATTTGCGTGGATATTCGTTGTGAGAGTCCCGACAAATAGGATCGAGACGTTATGGAAATCGGTCGAAGCAAACCGATCTCACTGATCGTAAAACGAGAGCCATTCATAACGCATAATTTCAATTGACTTAAAGTCACTTGGCATACTTATCAAAAGGCATAAATTGGCATACATTGCGGGTTAGGTTAGGTTAGGTATTTTTTTATTCATTACCAGTCAGCGAGCTATTTCAATTTATGCCAAATGATTAGTATGCGTTCTAAAACTATGCTCTCTAAATTTTTGCGAAAAAGGATAGACTCTCCTAAAACAATTCGTTCAAAAGGTGGTGAAGTATATGGTACTTGAGTATGTGTTAAGTAGAAGCAGTAGTGGGTGGTAACATGTTTTATAGTCAGATGTTACAACACAAGAGAGAGATTATAATCAATTACATTGTATTCAGTAGGTCATCAGGAACATACGTCGTGTTGCAAAGCGTAACGCTCAGTTACTGTACGAGTGTTAAGTACGACTACACATCCTTTCAAATTTCTATGTGCTCAAATAAAACGTTTTGCTCTAAATACTTAATACCATTTCTAATAAGGATAAAATAAAACGAGGCTGTTAATAACAGTTACTAAATACCTATGAATAGCCAAAACATAAAAAAACAGCAATTAATCGTCATAATTGGTTGAAAAATGCGTGCCTTAGTATATTTACTATGCGAGGTTTCCGTCTATCTATTTCATCAATTTGCGTTACGTACAGAATCGATTTCCATTGAGAAATCCCGGTAAATTTTCGTAGAGAAGCTCACGATTAGTCCCTAACCTCTTCCGCCATCGAGCGAACAATTCGCGCGGCTTTTCTCTGCTTCGCTTCTTCAGAAAGAGCGTCTCTAGACGGCACTAATTTGCCATAATCAAAAATCGGTGGTGTATATATTACCCGCTAATATAATCGAGATTATTTTAGACACTGTTCTTGAAGTAAAACTTCTTTACGTATGACGACTTGGGGAGTAAGCTGGTGAATGCGTGACGAGAGCGTTACGAAAAGTGTGATCGGGCGAGGCGGACTGAAGTTGAGAGGGAGATATAAGTTAGTGAAGATAGAGAGAGAGATAGTTAGGTTTCCTATATTACTGTAGGGGCAAGAGAGAAAAGTGCGAACACACGTTTTCTTTCTTTGATAGCCAGTGAGGTTTCGTATATATATAGATTGAGCTGAAGAAGTTTTACTTCAGTCGTGTGGTCTAAGACACACTCGTTAAGCTGTCAATGTTTCGCGCACACGAGATACACTCGTTTTGCGCCTGCGTCAGTTTCATGGGACGTAGGAAAGCAAAGAAAGGGCCCGACTCACCTTGACCTTGCCGTCGTTGGAGCCGGCGGCGAGCGTGTCGCTGTCTCGCGCGAAGGCGAGGCTGAGCACGGCCTCCTCCATGCTCATGTAGTCGTCATGCGCCTGGTAGCGCAGGTCCTTACGGATCTTGCCCGTCGTGAAGTTCCACACCTCCACCAGCCCGTCTACCGACCCGGTCACCAGGTACTGCCCGTCAGGAGAAAACCTGCCACCCGACACACACGTGTTTAGTCACTACCTAATTACGCTGGGACATTACTTCTCATTTGACCAGCCGCCGATTACCGAGCGCATTCCACGTGGGACTTCTGTCCGAACTTGATCATCTTGGAGAGCTGCGTTGGGCACTGGTCGTCCTCCTCGTCTCTGATCGCCGCCTTACCGCGGAACAGATCGATCGTGGTGCCTGTAACCAAACACCAATGTGATTCAGGCAGGTGACAGGTGGCAATCATCCAGGGTCACTTTTGCAACCCAATCAATTTTGGTTTCAACGTTTCCAGACACAAATGAAAATTATGGTCAGATGTTTACTATCGCACACACCGCATAGCCGGAGACCACTTCAGTATCGTTCCGCATGCACTATAGCCCCTTCTACTAATAAAAAAGCGCCGCCGAGTGACCCTGTTTAAACCCGTCAAAAATATTTAAGATATACAGGGTCATTATATAAACACCATCCAAATTTATAAATTATATTCTTTGAAGAGAGTAACGAAACAAGATTTTTTTCTTTTAATATCACTCAGTACTAAAATATTAAGTTAAGGCTATACAAAGTTATCCGAGGAAAACTACGGATTTACTGTCACAATCACGCTACGCACGGTGTTGGAGCAGATGATTACACAACCCCCGCCCCGCCCTCCCGTATTTCATTGATACATTACGCTACGCACGGTGTTGTAGCAGATGACTACATGACCTCCCCCACCCCGCCACCGCCGCCGCTCCCGCTCCCCGCTATCCCATATTTCATTAATACTAATAATATAATTGTCATAAGTTGCAAATTTTTCCTTCATACTTGATCGGGCTTAGGACCGTCAAATTGCAGAAGGTATGAGTTGTTTTCTAATAACAGATAAAAACTTTGAACGTAAGCCATACTTTTTGCAATAAGACGTATTCAAAAAATCTGAATCAACTTAGGTACAAAAATTGGTTGCAAGGCTTCTAGAACTTAGATTTTTTTGTTTAACTGAAACATACAGAACTAAGAGAACTATAAAAACAGGTATTAAAAAACAATAAATTCACTGATAAGACATTTCAATACTATTCCTAGTCCTAAACATTAACACAGTTCATTTAATACTAATTAGAAGCCGGATGAAAAAATAGAAAGAGTAAAATTATTATTAGATTTTATAATTTTTATGACTCGCCCGGATTGCGAAAGGTCGTGGGTTCGAATCCTACCTGAGGGCTCGGAGGCGTAGTTGGTTTTTTTTACACACGTATTTTATATCTTATAGAAAATATTGCATTGTGAATGCAAAAAAAATAAATTAAAAACATATTTTTTATGAAATTTTTTAAAGTCTAAACGCCCTGCACACCTTTGCTGTACTCCAACCCAATAATTAATTAAAGAACCAATCATAAAACACTTACATAAAGTTTGAAAACAATCGTTTTAAGAGTACTTCATTAACTGTTCAAAATGTAGACCATTTCTCTCCAAACAGAGTCTTGCACGTTTACGAACATTGTCTTTAATTTTATTAAGCACTACAGTGTCTTTTTTCACTTCGTCAAATGCACGGAATATTTTTAATTTTAAGTCCTCGAGGCTTTGGGCCTCCTCCACATAAACCCGCCATTTAATTTCGCCCCCACAAAAAAAAGTCATAAGGCGTGAGGTCTGGTGATCGGGGCGGCCATGGGACGGGGCCTTCACGACCGATCCAGCGATCACCATGTTCGGTGTTTCACATTTGCACTAAAACGCACTTGATGATAGTTCTCTCTTATCACGTGCGGGTTCCGGTACGGTCCCACGCTAATGAATAAAGATTCATCAGTCCATAAAATAACAGCACCAGGATGTTCAATCCGCCACTCACAAAAGGTACGGCGAGGCACGGCACCTGCTTCATCTAAAGACTGCACTTTCTGATGGTGATAAGGATGCATGGTTGCGGCTTTAAGTAATTCACACCGCGGGTTGACTTACGCCGAAGCGTCTTGCTGCGTCATTCGTACTTGCTCTGGGATTTCGATAAAATAAATCAAAGATTTCGTCTTCAATTTCAATAGCAAGTCTCCTTCTACCACCTCCTAGAGCGTGTGATGAAATTGTCCGTGGTCAAGTAAGCGTTGATTCGCAGCTAAAATGGTTTGACGATTCGGGGTTGTAGCATTTACGAAACCACTATTTCGAAGACGAGGAAGACTTTCAGCTTAGCACAGTGCACGGGCACCGTTTAAGCTTACTCCACTTAAAATATAGCACCGTACCATCTCGTAATACTCGCGGTGTGAATACATTTTGTTAGGTAGGTATTTATGTGATGTAAGCGCGCGGGAGCACAAGACATACGTCGCGGGAGCACAAGACATACGTCGCGGGAAGCTCCCGGGTGACTGATTTCATTGCACAGATGTCGCCACAACAAGGGTTGCCACCCGTACGAAAATACTTTACTTCGAATGATTTGATTTTTTGGGATTTTGAAAAATTTAGTAGTACAGCTCTTCAATAAAGACGAACCATATCTCTCAAAACTGTCAAGAGATCGACTAATTTTTTGCTTAGTAAAGAAGTCAATTGTTATTCTAGTGTGTTTTCCGTGATATTTCTTTATCCTGGGTTTCATCATGATCAAAACCTACCGTATCGGTTCTCGCGATATAATATACAATATACAGAACAGATAGTGAATATGTTACACCGAAAATATGTTTAAAAAAAATGATACGATAAAAAGAATACGAAAGAATATAATGGAAAATGCAAATTGTGTGGAATTACATTTACAATTGCTTCAGTATAGGAGTAGGACAAGTAAGAAGACATTTTTTCTGTGTGTGCACGTGTGTGTGTGTGAATTGATATTTGCATTAAATAGTTGCATTAAATATCCAAACTAAACTATGCTATGCTAGACTGTAAAGATGATGTGTTTGCAATTGTTTAATAGAGATACTTATTTGATACAAACTGCAAAAAGCAATAAAAAATTAGCTTTTAAACATAATGACGAAGGAAAATAAATTTTACTTTATTTTCATACTAAGTACTTTTTTTTTCTTACCTATATTAACCAATGTACTTAAACTACAAAAATAAAAGGTGGCAACCCTAGCCACAATCTGCGCGCGCAGCCATGATCGCGGCTCCCCGCATGCGCTTTGAAATTGGGTAAGTCAATGTTCTAACTTTTTGCAAGTTATAAAAACATCGACTTCAAAGTTATTACGGTTTTCGGCAAAAAAAAAACAATATTTTATTTTCATTCTTTGTTCTAATGGAAATAGTAATATTAACACGACTCTTATAAGGCTATTGAATTATTGATTGCTATTTTTTTCTTTTATTAAATAATCAAAATTTACTATTTCAACGTAACATACATTTTTACAGCAAACATTATAATTTTTAGTATAAAAATAATAAATAGCCAGATGTGTCTTAATATTCTAACGTTAATTCTTACATTTTGTGTTAAATTATGAAAATACATCAATGAAAAGACACATTAGGTACGTATGCCTATAATATTTAATTGGCCCTTTTAGCTTATGTTATGTTTGATTATCTCTTGGCTGAAATTCCACAAAAAAATATTCAAATAGTTCATTTTCTCCTGATCCCGAATGTACATAGTACATTCAATCTGCAGAGTGGTAAGAAAATTCCCCGAACGGGTGAAAGTTGTTTTATTTGCTGTAAAATGGTGTTAGTAATCTACCTTGAAGGTGGCCACGCGTCATCTTGGTGCGTCTTTTTGAAAACTCCAAAAAACAGCCAAAATAATTTTGAAATGCATTTTTCTCGGAATGTATGCATTTCACAGAAAAAAATGATTGATTATAAAATGTAGAGGACGTCAAGATCTACAAAAAATGTCATTGGTGCAATCCCGTACACCAACAAATGCACACAGTAGGTGGCGCCAGTCTTCAAAACGGTGTTTTTTTTATTTTTCACCTTGAAAATATATTTTTATTGCAAAAATGTAAATTTAAAAGTTGTTCCTTAGGATTTTATCAACAACTTTTGTTTAAACAAATTTTTTATACAACTTACCGTTTTGCAATAAATGGAAAAAAATATTGCTTATTTTTCGACTTTTAAACAAACAGGCAAAAGTCATTTTTTAATTATTTAGCAAGAAATGATTTTATGCGAAACAAATTAAAATTGTTAGAATGACATTAATTAATAAAAATAAATGAATCGTGTTCAGAAAGTGCACTACACATGTGCACTTATACTGCCGGCAACCGTGTTATTGGAATTTCATTATTTTTTGAGGTCCAGTTTCAAAACGGTAAGTTGTATAAAAAAATTGTTCAAACAAAAGTTGTTGACAAAATCCTAAGGAACAACTTTTTTATTTACATTTTTGCAATAAAAATGTTTTTTCAAGGTGAAAAATCAAAAAAGCACCGTTTTGAAGACTGTCGCCACCTACTGTGTGCATTTGTTGGTGTACGGGATTGCACCAATGACATTTTTTGTAGATCTTGACGTCCTCTACATTTTATAATCAATCATTTTTTCTGTGAAATGCATACATTCCGAGAAAAATGCATTTCAAAATTATTTTGGCTGTTTTTTGGAGTTTTCAAAAAGACGCACCGAGATGACGCGTGGCCACCTTCAAGGTAGATTACTAACACCATTTTACAGCAAATAAAACAACTTTCACCCGTTCGGGGAATTTTCTCACTCAAACGATTTTTTCTTCGACAGATTGACTTTCTAACAACTCAATTTTGGAAAAAGAAATTTACGTCGTTCTTTCTTACTGTACCTTGGCATCAACACCCCGCGACCCCACTCCGCTGTTTCATTCAAAACATTTCGGCCGTGTTTGACCTTTGGGGCGACCTTTCTTTTGACCAGTAACCAGCTGTTGTAATAATTCGCTCGGACAAAAAAATATTTTTGCAGAAATTTTACCTACCAATTTTTTTTCATAAATGAAGTGTTTGAATGATATCTTATGCCTAAAAATATTTAAGATATACAGGGTCATTATATAAACACCATCCAAATTTATAAATTATATTCTTTGAAGAGAGTAACGAAACAAGATTTTTTTCTTTTAATATCACTCAGTACTAAAATATTAAGTTAAGGCTATACAAAGTTATCCGAGGAAAACTACGGATTTACTGTCACAATCACGCTACGCACGGTGTTGGAGCAGATGATTACACAACCCCCGCCCCGCCCTCCCGTATTTCATTGATACATTACGCTACGCACGGTGTTGTAGCAGATGACTACATGACCTCCCCCACCCCGCCACCGCCGCCGCTCCCGCTCCCCGCTATCCCATATTTCATTAATACTAATAATATAATTGTCATAAGTTGCAAATTTTTCCTTCATACTTGATCGGGCTTAGGACCGTCAAATTGCAGAAGGTATGAGTTGTTTTCTAATAACAGATAAAAACTTTGAACGTAAGCCATACTTTTTGCAATAAGACGTATTCAAAAAATCTGAATCAACTTAGGTACAAAAATTGGTTGCAAGGCTTCTAGAACTTAGATTTTTTTGTTTAACTGAAACATACAGAACTAAGAGAACTATAAAAACAGGTATTAAAAAACAATAAATTCACTGATAAGACATTTCAATACTATTCCTAGTCCTAAACATTAACACAGTTCATTTAATACTAATTAGAAGCCGGATGAAAAAATAGAAAGAGTAAAATTATTATTAGATTTTATAATTTTTATGACTCGCCCGGATTGCGAAAGGTCGTGGGTTCGAATCCTACCTGAGGGCTCGGAGGCGTAGTTGGTTTTTTTTACACACGTATTTTATATCTTATAGAAAATATTGCATTGTGAATGCAAAAAAAATAAATTAAAAACATATTTTTTATGAAATTTTTTAAAGTCTAAACGCCCTGCACACCTTTGCTGTACTCCAACCCAATAATTAATTAAAGAACCAATCATAAAACACTTACATAAAGTTTGAAAACAATCGTTTTAAGAGTACTTCATTAACTGTTCAAAATGTAGACCATTTCTCTCCAAACAGAGTCTTGCACGTTTACGAACATTGTCTTTAATTTTATTAAGCACTACAGTGTCTTTTTTCACTTCGTCAAATGCACGGAATATTTTTAATTTTAAGTCCTCGAGGCTTTGGGCCTCCTCCACATAAACCCGCCATTTAATTTCGCCCCCACAAAAAAAAGTCATAAGGCGTGAGGTCTGGTGATCGGGGCGGCCATGGGACGGGGCCTTCACGACCGATCCAGCGATCACCATGTTCGGTGTTTCACATTTGCACTAAAACGCACTTGATGATAGTTCTCTCTTATCACGTGCGGGTTCCGGTACGGTCCCACGCTAATGAATAAAGATTCATCAGTCCATAAAATAACAGCACCAGGATGTTCAATCCGCCACTCACAAAAGGTACGGCGAGGCACGGCACCTGCTTCATCTAAAGACTGCACTTTCTGATGGTGATAAGGATGCATGGTTGCGGCTTTAAGTAATTCACACCGCGGGTTGACTTACGCCGAAGCGTCTTGCTGCGTCATTCGTACTTGCTCTGGGATTTCGATAAAATAAATCAAAGATTTCGTCTTCAATTTCAATAGCAAGTCTCCTTCTACCACCTCCTAGAGCGTGTGATGAAATTGTCCGTGGTCAAGTAAGCGTTGATTCGCAGCTAAAATGGTTTGACGATTCGGGGTTGTAGCATTTACGAAACCACTATTTCGAAGACGAGGAAGACTTTCAGCTTAGCACAGTGCACGGGCACCGTTTAAGCTTACTCCACTTAAAATATAGCACCGTACCATCTCGTAATACTCGCGGTGTGAATACATTTTGTTAGGTAGGTATTTATGTGATGTAAGCGCGCGGGAGCACAAGACATACGTCGCGGGAGCACAAGACATACGTCGCGGGAAGCTCCCGGGTGACTGATTTCATTGCACAGATGTCGCCACAACAAGGGTTGCCACCCGTACGAAAATACTTTACTTCGAATGATTTGATTTTTTGGGATTTTGAAAAATTTAGTAGTACAGCTCTTCAATAAAGACGAACCATATCTCTCAAAACTGTCAAGAGATCGACTAATTTTTTGCTTAGTAAAGAAGTCAATTGTTATTCTAGTGTGTTTTCCGTGATATTTCTTTATCCTGGGTTTCATCATGATCAAAACCTACCGTATCGGTTCTCGCGATATAATATACAATATACAGAACAGATAGTGAATATGTTACACCGAAAATATGTTTAAAAAAAATGATACGATAAAAAGAATACGAAAGAATATAATGGAAAATGCAAATTGTGTGGAATTACATTTACAATTGCTTCAGTATAGGAGTAGGACAAGTAAGAAGACATTTTTTCTGTGTGTGCACGTGTGTGTGTGTGAATTGATATTTGCATTAAATAGTTGCATTAAATATCCAAACTAAACTATGCTATGCTAGACTGTAAAGATGATGTGTTTGCAATTGTTTAATAGAGATACTTATTTGATACAAACTGCAAAAAGCAATAAAAAATTAGCTTTTAAACATAATGACGAAGGAAAATAAATTTTACTTTATTTTCATACTAAGTACTTTTTTTTTCTTACCTATATTAACCAATGTACTTAAACTACAAAAATAAAAGGTGGCAACCCTAGCCACAATCTGCGCGCGCAGCCATGATCGCGGCTCCCCGCATGCGCTTTGAAATTGGGTAAGTCAATGTTCTAACTTTTTGCAAGTTATAAAAACATCGACTTCAAAGTTATTACGGTTTTCGGCAAAAAAAAAACAATATTTTATTTTCATTCTTTGTTCTAATGGAAATAGTAATATTAACACGACTCTTATAAGGCTATTGAATTATTGATTGCTATTTTTTTCTTTTATTAAATAATCAAAATTTACTATTTCAACGTAACATACATTTTTACAGCAAACATTATAATTTTTAGTATAAAAATAATAAATAGCCAGATGTGTCTTAATATTCTAACGTTAATTCTTACATTTTGTGTTAAATTATGAAAATACATCAATGAAAAGACACATTAGGTACGTATGCCTATAATATTTAATTGGCCCTTTTAGCTTATGTTATGTTTGATTATCTCTTGGCTGAAATTCCACAAAAAAATATTCAAATAGTTCATTTTCTCCTGATCCCGAATGTACATAGTACATTCAATCTGCAGAGTGGTAAGAAAATTCCCCGAACGGGTGAAAGTTGTTTTATTTGCTGTAAAATGGTGTTAGTAATCTACCTTGAAGGTGGCCACGCGTCATCTTGGTGCGTCTTTTTGAAAACTCCAAAAAACAGCCAAAATAATTTTGAAATGCATTTTTCTCGGAATGTATGCATTTCACAGAAAAAAATGATTGATTATAAAATGTAGAGGACGTCAAGATCTACAAAAAATGTCATTGGTGCAATCCCGTACACCAACAAATGCACACAGTAGGTGGCGCCAGTCTTCAAAACGGTGTTTTTTTTATTTTTCACCTTGAAAATATATTTTTATTGCAAAAATGTAAATTTAAAAGTTGTTCCTTAGGATTTTATCAACAACTTTTGTTTAAACAAATTTTTTATACAACTTACCGTTTTGCAATAAATGGAAAAAAATATTGCTTATTTTTCGACTTTTAAACAAACAGGCAAAAGTCATTTTTTAATTATTTAGCAAGAAATGATTTTATGCGAAACAAATTAAAATTGTTAGAATGACATTAATTAATAAAAATAAATGAATCGTGTTCAGAAAGTGCACTACACATGTGCACTTATACTGCCGGCAACCGTGTTATTGGAATTTCATTATTTTTTGAGGTCCAGTTTCAAAACGGTAAGTTGTATAAAAAAATTGTTCAAACAAAAGTTGTTGACAAAATCCTAAGGAACAACTTTTTTATTTACATTTTTGCAATAAAAATGTTTTTTCAAGGTGAAAAATCAAAAAAGCACCGTTTTGAAGACTGTCGCCACCTACTGTGTGCATTTGTTGGTGTACGGGATTGCACCAATGACATTTTTTGTAGATCTTGACGTCCTCTACATTTTATAATCAATCATTTTTTCTGTGAAATGCATACATTCCGAGAAAAATGCATTTCAAAATTATTTTGGCTGTTTTTTGGAGTTTTCAAAAAGACGCACCGAGATGACGCGTGGCCACCTTCAAGGTAGATTACTAACACCATTTTACAGCAAATAAAACAACTTTCACCCGTTCGGGGAATTTTCTCACTCAAACGATTTTTTCTTCGACAGATTGACTTTCTAACAACTCAATTTTGGAAAAAGAAATTTACGTCGTTCTTTCTTACTGTACCTTGGCATCAACACCCCGCGACCCCACTCCGCTGTTTCATTCAAAACATTTCGGCCGTGTTTGACCTTTGGGGCGACCTTTCTTTTGACCAGTAACCAGCTGTTGTAATAATTCGCTCGGACAAAAAAATATTTTTGCAGAAATTTTACCTACCAATTTTTTTTCATAAATGAAGTGTTTGAATGATATCTTATGCCTAGAAAAAAATTGGATGGTGTTTATACATATAATGACCCTGTATATGTAGAACATGTCACTTTACAAACATAGCTACTAAGTACTGACGACACCATATAATTCATGACTATGCCTGATTTCATATGCGCATTGGAAATTGTGACGCTGAAAGAAATTCGAGACGCCGAGTTAGTTCAACGGGATAATATGGCTCCGGCGGTTCGTACGCTTTAGTACCAGCCATCGAGCAATTGTCGCGCTAAATACAATAAAGTAATAATTATTATTATTATTTTGTTACAATCACACCAATCAGCCTAGCCTAAAGTAAGCACTATAAGGCTTGTGTTATGGATACTAGGGTAAAGGATACATATATGATACATAAACATGTAATATTAATAGAAATATACACCCTGTTTCGAAGCTGGGTACAAAGCCTAAGGGGGTATTAGTAAAAACCATCTAGAATATCTTGAGCCATTTTTGTCCTCACCAAAGTCTAATTGCTTTTTTAGGGAACTTTTAAGATTTTAGTTCTAAAATCCCAAATTTTTCCAATTAAGTGCTAATAAAACGAAGTTTAAGTGGAAATGTCTGTTTTTTTAATGTACTTTATTAGCCTAACGTGTGTTCAATTATATCAAACCATTTTAAGCATCGTTTTTTTCTAAAAATATCACTTTCAGACTTTTCTGTTAATTTTAACAGAAAAAAGTTAAAAGTAAAATGCATTCTTATTGACATTAAAAACATAAATAAAATAGCTACAGCTGAATATAAATTAATTCTTCTATATTGAGTTCTTCTTCTACACCACTCCAACGCACCCCATTTTTTTCTGGGCCCCTTAACGCCCCCCTCTAGGTCTCCAACACTCACACGCGCGTTATCGCCCACTTTGAGAAAAACTGGTCTATACTAACAACCCCTTTAAGGCTTTGCACCCAGCTTCCAAACACCCTGTATAAAAATACTCATGACTCAAGTACAATATTCGTATTCATTACACAAACATCTGCCCTTTTCGATATTCCCTGCAGATAGTACGATTAAATAAAAAGTTTTTTTGTAACTTCAGCTGCAGCCTATCATAATTCGTTGAGGATGATCGGCGATTTAAATAAGATTGAGCATAACATCATGGCAACTTGTTAATGCGGAATGGAATAAATCAGACTGTATAAAATTCGATATATTAATGAACAAAATAACAATGT
The DNA here is from genome assembly GCA_927399485.1 of Calamotropha paludella. NCBI lineage: Eukaryota > Metazoa > Arthropoda > Insecta > Lepidoptera > Crambidae > Calamotropha > Calamotropha paludella. The sequence goes on along the minus strand of OV656815.1, from coordinate 26,719,458 downwards.
TCCAAATTCGTAGCGAACAAAACGCATGCGTGAGCACTGCCGGTTGGTAACTGAGTGCGGAGATGCTGGTGTTGAGACGGTTGCCCCGCCCGTTCACTCGTTTCGCTCGTGAACACAACTCGTTCAGCGCTTTCTAAAACGAGCGTCGTGGGTACTCACCGGGCGGCAGCAGGCCTTGGTACTGCTGCCACTTGAGCGCCTGCCCGAGCAGCGCCAGCAGCCTGGAGCTGGGTACCACGGACACCTCGCCCGCGAGAGAGGCCGCCACCGCCGCGCGACGACGCTCCTTGCCGCCGCCGCTGCCGTACGCCTCGCGCGGGTCGAAGTACGAACGCGCCACCAAGTTCTCTGCGCATAGTATACATGTTCTATACCCTTTTTTTATTTACACCGAGACCGAATCCACGATGGAACGAGATAACCCAGAAGGTGCCTATTCACCCTGGCTTTGAAAACGGACGGGTTATAAGTTCTCGGAAATACAGACGCAGGGAGGGAGTTCCACTTTGCTGTGCGCATTTTGAAATATGTCGAGAAGCGCTCGGTGCGACAGGTAATAATAGGAGCCAAGAAAGGTTGGGAGCCCGCAGTGCTTCTGGATGTCCGATGGAAAAAGGGAAACCCTGACTTAGTTAACCGTTTTGCTTCTGAAAACGCGCGTCATGAGTTGAATGCTACAAACTAAACAATGCTCAACAACTCTACTAGCGTGTTTGACCATGTAACGCTTCATCGACTCTGGTTTTATCCACATCAGACCCAAATTAATTGTAGAATCCGTCCAATACACACTTTATTAATTTGTGGTCATCGTGATTTAATAGTTTTACATACAGCTAACAGGGTCGCACACAGCTCAAGCTTTAGTATGCTTACAGTGTTTACTGGTGCTACTACACTTTTAGAATACAGTATCCTAATGCTTGGCGATTCCTGATTACTATAGGAACGAATAAAGACGCAAGATTTATCCATCCTGTGATGCGTCGAGTTGACGAAGCGTTACACGGTTAAACACGCTAGTCGAATTGTTGAGCATTGTTAGGTTTGTAGCATTCAACTCACAATGCGCATTCTCAGCAGCGAAAGGGTTAATACCTATAACAGCCACTTGCAACCACAATCATTGTGCGCCAATTAGCTTAACTAGCCCTCTTCCTTGACATTCAGCCAATGCATATCATTTAAAGAACGAGCTGGCTGACACTGAGGTCGTTCATAGAATATGGTGACTTGTTAAAACTTAAATTGCTTGAGACAGTTACAGTTAAAAATATTGTTACAAGCTATTATACATAAGCCCATCATACCACACCCTATCAAATACCTGCCCGATATCGATATAAAGTTCTGCCAATGACACCTACAAGGCGATGGGTTTGCTTGATAGTTCCGTGACTGGCACGAAAACTAAATTGATGGGTGGGTAATGTCTTCTAAATATTGTCTCATGTGGTTTAGGATGATCAACGTGTGCTTAATGAATCAAGTTGTGCTTAGCTGCTTATAATGAATATTCTACAGAATAGGTGAATATCATTCAGGTCTATGGTTGTAAGCTGAGTTGGCATCGATTAATAACAAGGTTATATTGTTTGTTTAAGACCTATTAAGCTAGTTGGCTGCAAGAATGACACACATGTCTCCTGTTATTAACCGATTCGTTGCTACATACAATTACAGAAACAAAGGCCACAAGCTTGATTTACATGAAGAATGAAGATAGTTTTATTCTGGGTTGATTTCCCTAAAACTTGATTTGAAGGAGTTATCATCGATTTAAAAATGACACGGTTTCAGTGGCTAATGCCATAAACAAAAAAAGTCAATCAGCAACAAATCAGTTGATACAATGCTTATTTTTTAAAGCAAATTGTTTGGGATTCACTGAGTCTGATCATCATAAACCTAGGGGACAAAATATCATGAGTACGCACCGAGGTGTATATACCGATCAGGCTCTTGTTGCTTCATGAGTAAGCATGGGTGTGTCTGCCTGAGCAGTGAGCGCGCGGCACCCAGCTCACGCAATTCAATCAACTCCAGTACCACCTGTTCATATAAATCCATCAGCTTCTTGTCTGGTAGCTTTAGTGAAGCTGTCGCTTTTAGCACTGTATCCCAGTGCCCATTGTTGATGTCTGCACAGAAACCATCCACACTGTCTACTGTGTTTAATGTTACTCCTGTCTCTTCCTGTGTAAATATAATTTGGATTATTATTACCTTTTTACTCTATTTCAAAAATTATTATGTCAAGATACTAGTAACAATATTAAACCCTATTCAAGTTAGGTTACATCATACAAAATCTAGCCTTATAAAAGATGACTTTGTAGACTTAAATTATTCATAGAAAAACCTAAACAGATAACTTACCTAACAGATGTATGCATCTGTTTAGGTTACTAACTTACTTGCAAGGTCTGTAATGTCTTTGTGAGGTTAGACTCCTTTAAATACTGTTGAATTAATCTGATTACACTGAAACCAATAAAATTACAAACAATTACATCAAGGACAAACATAAAGCAAGTAGTTAAAGATACAGAAAAACAATAGTATAAAATATTATTTTGACATTAAAAAAATTAAAGTAAATTGCTTAATCTTTTAAACCATAACTCTATAGTATAACTTTACTCCAAAATAGAATATTTTATTTATATGTGTTTATTAATTCTTGCACTTCCTGTGAGTATATTTCTTTACAGTTAAGTGTCCAAGGGAGGCAGATTTTACAAATTATATTTATTCTATATTTCAATCAAAACCTGACTGGGGAGATTATTGTGCCAAGATGTTCTTAGGATTTATGAACTAACCGATCTATATATCGATTATAACGAACTCGTATATACAACTATTAATTTGTATCTATCTTTGAACCAGCTGCAGATCAAACCCTCAGCGAAGTGTTATTTTGTAATTTAGTGGTTATCCAAATACCGTACATAATTAATTTTCGGGTGTAATTAAGAAAACTTGTATTATATTACAATAAATGGCCTAAACTGCAAATTACTTATTCAATTCTTTAAATAATTAAGCTTTCTGGAACTTACTCTGCCGATTCTATTTCTATGGACATTGTTATTGAAATTAGTATGTCAGTTTAACATAAAAAAGTAAGTTTAAAAAAAGAAAAGAATCACTTTTTCAACCAATTGCCACTTAATTACAATAATTCAATCCACATTAAAGTTTTTCAAAGGTTATTGGACAACTTGAAAACAAACACAGATTCGAAGTATATTTTTTCATATTTTCTTCGATTTAGTTTTTTCCTAGGTTGAGGTAAAGGGTACAAAAACAATACAGTCACATATTCAGTTAGTTCTTTTCTTAATTTTATGATAATGTATGATGTGATGATACGAGCTAATTTATGAATGATAAATCATAAATAATAGATGATTGGAAAATTAAATGCTCCAATCCTTTGATTACAGTAAACGAATCTGTGGATATACTGAAACCTCCGCGAACTTTTAAGCACTCTAAAAGACACCACCTTCCACTGATTTAATTCACTTGCCATTGCTTATTAATTATAATTAAGTGGTCGTGAACATGCATGAGTGTTAGCAAGTAAAAAAATTAAGAAATGATCTTTCATGGTCTCTCAATCACTCCATGGACGTTTTAGTAAAAATAAACGCTATGAAATCTAGTTATGTAAAATAAATAATTTTTCAATGTAAAAATATACTTAATACATCTTTAAAACCTCTACTGAAACCTAGGGAACGGAAAATTTCACTGCTTCTTCATCTTTCATCGATCGTCTATCATTCATAGATTGGTTTTCATCATCATTCATCATCATATAACTAAATACTAGCCTGTATGGGTTTTGTACTCTTTGTCTGCCATTATGGGAAAACTTAACAAAAAACTAATCAGGCATCATGGACAAGGACATTGACAAACAAAACTTTCATGGTGCTTGAAAAGGTTAAAAATATAATTAAATAAATGTCGCTAATGGATAGATATCCAAATATTGAAAAAATTGGTGAAGGTACTTATGGCGTGGTATATAAAGCTGTAGACCTCGAAAATGGAAAAGAAATTGCATTAAAGAAAATCAAACTTGAAAAGTAAGTCATAGCATAATATTTTGGCGCGAAATATTGACGTTTATCACGTAGGTTAAAAGACTGAATGCAAAAGGGCTGGATTTTGATTTAAAACTTTTATTTCTATACAGCTTCTTCACAAACTGTACTCAAACCTGAGAAATGTGTATATCCATGTTAATTTACAAAATCTTTTTTAGTAGTACGATGTATACCATAAGTTGCAGGTGTTATTATTTCTGTTAATGCTGCAAATAGTCCCACAGAATTATTTGACTTTCGGATGTTAATACAACTCAACAATTAATTTGTAAATAAATATAAGTAGTTTTTTTATACACAAAATAAGTTAAATCAAACATATAACAAAACCCTAACCCATCCATTGAATTTTTTGCGATTAATGGATAAATAAGATTTTATCTAAAATAAACACTGTTGGTAGTAATCTAATATAATTCTATGTTTCTAAACTAAACTCTGGGATATATCCGCATGCAAAATGCTGCAGTATTCTAAAATTTCTAATAGAGAATGATGTGATGTAATATAGCTTCAATAAAACGGTAGTAGTTAGTTAAGCAAATGATGTGACCCTCATTTATGATCCCACTATTCTGGTAATTTTTTATTTTGTACAATAATATCTATACTTTTTAGTACTTTTCACATTTACTAGTGGTCCCAATGAACTGCCTACCTACTGGCATCATCAGAGTAGGATGAAATCAGCAGGTAGACACCTGCTCTTTAACAAAACGATGTCACCTAGCAATGTTAGTGCTTAGTGGAATTATTATGAGTTGCATTTTGTAAAGCCTTGATTGATTGATTCTGCTAATCGTCTTCCAAACTGCTGACACTTGAATGCAACATATATTAGCCTTTTTACAATTTTCTTTTTCAAGATCAATCACAACTCCCTTAAGGATTGTACCTTCTAGCTTATGGGTTGTGAGCTTCCTATTAGAGGCAACATACCATGCTTCAAACATAGTACTTGTTGGGGTATGGAAACACAAACATAACTGTCTTTTAAAATAGATAATAAAATAAAACCATTTATTTCAGGTGTATGCCCTTTTAGCCCAAGGACAATAGATATTTAAATAAATGACTGTTAATACTGAAAATAAGTCTCCATACATCACCACCTTGTCTCTTAGCCTTCGAAATAGTCCACTGGATATGTCACCTCTATCATGTGACTCATACTTTGTTCAAGGTTCAATAAACAATATGAATTAACCAATTAAATAAAATGATTAAAAATACAGACAATAAAAAGAAACATCAAAAAAAATGCCACAGCAAAAACACTAAAAGTAAAGTAAGTGAATAGGCACCTTCTGGGCTAGTGCGTAATTTTTTGGGCTAGTAATTGGGATCAAGTGTGAACCCATTCAAAATAACTTTAAAACATATTTTATTTTAAGAAGGCTAAAAAATAAGTATATTTCCAATTACTATTTGAGTAAATACTACAATATTTCTAAACTAAATGGCTGTTTCATCTTAATTGATTGCTCAAACATTTGTAAAAATGTTTCTTTCGAATACGAGATGATGTTCCTCTCATTGATGAAACAACGCTGGCCTACAGCGTAAAATAAGAAAGGTACTAGCAAATTTCAACGAGCGTTCACAAGGCTCGGTAGCTCAATTGGGAGAGCATTGGACCGGATTTCTAAAGGTTGCGGGTTCGATTCCCGCCTGAGAATTCACTTGTGACCCTAGTCGATTTTTTCTATTACAATAATTTATCTTATAAGATCGCATTGAAAATGCATTAAATATAAAAAAAAAAATATTAAACTACAATATTTGTTTACAAATTATGTGAAGTATACCATACCATACCAATAGTTTCTCAGAATATAAGATTAAGTTGAAAAAAAATATAGCAATTGCATTTATATTTTATTTGTGGTGCAATTTTTATCATAGACTTTTTAAGTAGGTTTTCCTTTTTGAGTTCTATATATCCAAAAATAAAGAAAATAAGAAATGATGTAAAGATTTTCAAATAGCTTCCATGATATCTGTATGTAAAGGCGTTTAGGCTGTCTTACCGTTTGGTGCAATGGTAGCGATCCTGCCTTTCGCACCAATGGTCCTGGGTTCGAGTCCCGGAAGGGGCAAATGTTTGTGTGATAAAAATGAGCATTTGTACCTGAGTCATGGGTATTTATATATATTTCTGTAAATATTGCACATCTATGTGTCATATATGTATGTTTATTTGTTATCCTAGAATCCATAACACAAGCCTTACAGTGCTTACGTGTTGGGCTAGGTTAATTGGTGTGAATGTAAAAAAAAAAATATTATTACTTAATATGACAACGTTGGTTAAATTCACTAAGTTGGTAAGCAGTGAAAATGATATTTGATTCAGTGAGCCCGAGGGAGTGCCTTCGACGGCATTACGCGAGATATCTGTGCTGCGGGAGTTGCACCACCCCGCCGTAGTGGAGCTGCTCGATGTACTGCACACTGACAATAAGCTCTTCCTCATCTTCGAGTTTGTGCACATGGACCTCAAGAAACTCATGGACATATATAAAGGACCCTTGCCGCATGATCTAGTCAAGGTATACTTTATCTCTACATGCTGTTGTTCTGGATGACAACGTCTTTTACATCCAGCCTAGCACAGCAAGCAATGTCAAAGGAAACTAAATTTATGTTAGTGAATTTTAATTTTATAGACATTGGATGTGGTTGCGTGTATCTTTCTTGTAATTATTATATAATTGTTCACACACAGAAAACTATGGGAACTTAAAAATAACTGATATTTATTACTTTGAATTGGTCTCATATATTTTATATTCTTCTTCTATTAAGGGCGATTTCCACAAATCGACGTCTTTTGCGTGTGGAAGGCGTCACGCTTGTTTTGCTCCAGCCACCCCAGCTATGCCAGGAAGGCTCTTAGCGCCTTATACTTTCTTCTTTACGCGTTATGTTCTCAGAATGAACCTTCAAGCGAGTGCGTCGGTTATGCTTTCAATGGCAGCACTGCTATCTAGGGTTGCCAGATTGAGAAATCAAAATTTCTGATCAATATTCTAAAATATCTGGATAAAATGAAAATCAGCATAAATCAACCGAATAACGACATATAGTTACTTAGTATATATTTACTTAGGTATTATTGTCATAAGGAAAACGAAAACGTTCACGTGAGAGGCAGCGGTGCATGCTTTTCATTTTCAGCTGGAGATTATGCTTGAAACCGGGCATAATCTGTAAAATTGCTGGGCAATCAAGCCCATCTGGCATCCCTACTGCTAGCAGGCTGCTGACCCTTTTCGAGTGTGTTTGAGATAGACATGGGTAACTCAACAAAAAACAGTCACAGAACAGCTCAAGGTTTATATATGTGATCTGGATGAGCGAACTGGTTCACAGATCAGTACCTAAATCTAAACGTTTGTAGATCTGCTATGCACGCGAGTAGCACTGTTGACCTTAGTTACTCCGACCTACGATACTGGAGCCGTTTCGCCGTTCACGGTTCGTTCGCTGATAATAATATTCGCGTATCTGTGATTCTGTGGGTGAATATACCTAACCTAGTGAGCCGTGAGCTGTTTGTTATATAGTTGAACTGCAGATCAGCGGTTCAAGTTCAGAGCTGGGTTACTCATGTCCTGTTTGAGATATGAAATGGCGTCAGTAAAGTGAGGTGGGGGTGGTTAGAGTTACCTGGCGCAGCTGCTGGAGGGTCTCGCGTACTGCCACTCGATGCGCGTGCTGCACCGCGACCTGAAGCCGCAGAACCTGCTGGTGGCGGCGGATGGGCGCATCAAGCTGGCCGACTTCGGGCTGGCGCGCGCCTTCGGCATCCCGGTGCGCGCGTACACCCACGAGGTGGTGACGCTCTGGTACCGCGCGCCCGAGATCTTGCTCGGCGCCAAGTTCTACTCCACCGCCGTGGACGTGTGGAGCCTCGCCTGCATCTACGCCGAGATGGTGAGTGCCGAACATCTTCATCCAACATTTTAATCATCTCTACAAGTAGATGTGAAACTCAAATGCAAAATATTTATTTGCTGCAGCAAGGAATGCAATAAAGCATGTTCCGCAGCGGCACCAAAACTCTGTGTCTTTTCTGCTCAACATAGTTAACAGTCATATAGATTGCTTTGAGCTTATCAAAAAATTGTAATGACCAATTTCATAATGACTTTTTTTAATACAAATAAAAGTTCAGACAAAAATTAATATAAATATGCCATCAGTATTGGCAACTGAACCCCACAACGTTAGCCCAAAACACATTAAAATTATCCATTCTTGCCATTTCAATATTTTTCTGTCTTTTCTGCATTTTCTGTTATTTGTCTTTATCGACCCGGTTCGCATGCGGAATTCGCGGGTCGTCCATTACATAATTCCCGAGGTTGAAACGAACGGCAGCGTAAGCCGTGGAACGGAACGAATTGCAGGCGAGCGGGCGCACTCTCTTCCCGGGCGACAGCGAGATCGACCAGCTGTTCCGCGTGTTCCGTGCGCTGGGCACGCCGGGCGCGGCGGGGGGCGCTCTGTGGGCGGAGGCGAGGCGGCTGCCCGACTACCGCGCCGCCTTCCCCAGGTGGCCACCCAGGGCGCCACGGCTGCTGCTGCCCGAGGCGCTGAGGGCGGACGCGGTGGGGGGGGCTGTTCGACGCCATGCTCAGGTAGCTATCGGTCGGTCTTCCACAGAATGTACTTTGGAGAGTGTGCTCAGGAGCTGCATGTGCTCATACCGTCATCTCCCTTTTGCCATCGGACATCCAGACGCACTGCAGGCTACCACTCTTTCTTAGTCGCTGTTTCTACCTCTTTCATAATGTGCATAGCAATGGAATGTAATTCCCTCCCTGCGTCTGTATTTCCGAGTACTTATAATCCGTCCGTTTTCAATGTAAGGGTGACAAAGCACCTTCTGTGTTAGCTCGCTCCATCGTAGATTCTGTCTTGGGCCCTGGGCTCGATTGGGATCAAGAGCGAACACATTCTCAATAAAAAGAAATACCCTGACACGGTTTGGGTACCACAGGTACGAGCCGAGCAGCCGCCTGTCTGCCCGCTCCGCCCGCCTCCACCCCTCCCTGCAGGGCGTCCGCCTTATTCGGCCGAAACTGTCGCGCTCTGCCCCTGACAACTCCGACTCCGACACGTGACCCACCGACGACCACCTGATGCACTGCGGACTAGCCTTTTGACCAACCGATGCATTCGCTAGATCACATTTTACTGTGTTATACATATACTTAGTACTCCTATGTTGTATTTTAGAAAAATATATATGTCTGTCTCCCTCATTACACTTTGAACGTTGTGCGCATGTCCGAGATGTGTCATGTGCATGTTTAAGAGATGAGGGCTTTCCCCACTACTGTCGCAACGCATGCGCATAACTCGTCAATTGTAAACGACCGTCTCTCTTGCTCGGCAACGCCGCCACTTACACGGACTGGCAATATCGGAGTATTAGCTATATGATTACTTGATTGAATTTGGATCTATTGTGATTGTAACGTTGAAAGAATGACCTTGTATTTTTTAGTCATTAAGTTATCTCCCTGTCGTGTTTTATTGTGCAATATTTGATTTTCGAATAACTTCAAAACGATCATTAATAATTTTGTATTTTTCTAAGATTTGTGTTGTATAGCTCGTCTCCAAAATAATGAAATATGTAATCTCCCTTTATATAGAATCTCTGGCCGGCATCTTCTTCCGCTAATTATGTTTCCAACATACGTAATGCAGTGTGTACATGAATGGGTCTTTACTCTTTAAAAATTATGTCAAATGCCAAAGTAATTGTCTTACAATTAAAGTTGTTCAATAACATTACGCCTCATGAAAGCTTCTTGCCACTACCTGTCAGCCCTCCTCATCTACTCCCACTAGACATTGACTTCGGTCTATTAGTTAAAGTTGTCTTATTTTAATTCCATTATAAATGCGCTGTATGATGGATATTCGATAGTCTATTAAATCAGCCATCCTATTGTTTCAAACAACCTGCATAATGCGCGATTCCTTCAATTTTAATGCTCAACTGAGAGGAGACCTATTAACAGTGCTTCTCACCTTGCACTCGGCTTGGCACGGCAGGTCTGTTGCCAAATCAGCCTCCCACGAAACGTCTAACTTTCTACTAAATTAATAACTATTAAACTACGCAACGTCCCCGTACACGACCGACTCTCGTCCATCATCCATTATAAATTCATGACGTTCAGAAGTTTCGGGCGAATGTGTTAAAACAAAATCGGATAAAAGTCGGCGAGAAATCGTTCGAGTTGGTCGTGTGCGAGACTGGGGAGCTATCGTTCCTTAATGAAATTAATGCACCTTATATCTACATTTTGATTTCTTGTAACAAATCTGGTTTAAATTGAGAAAAATGTAGACCTTACTACAAAACAATATTTAGCGTCTGTTTGAGTCGACTATCGTTGCTTTTCTGTCCATTTATTCGCATTCGAACTTTTTTGACGGGTATCCATTTTTTACAGAATGAAAATAGAATACTGCTACGTATATTATTTTTGAATTAGCTTTTCACTACAGAATCTCCCCCCTTGTTTGACAGTAATGTTTACTAGAAAAATATCAATATTATAAACTGCTAGTGTGTACACTACGTAATCAAAACGATGACGTCAATCAGAGTCGATTTAAGTATAGGTATTGACAATATTATTAAGTAATAATGTTACCTCAGTACCATCTATGGAATTTTTACGATAACGAAATTGGATAACTTTATTCAAAGAGTCACATTGTCAGCTAGAGTTTAATTTATTACAAAATGTATGAGTCGAGTGTCGGTATGTTTTTGTCGAAATTTTGTGATGCTACTACGATCTCTTGAGTACACTTGACTAGTGAATAAAATTTATAAAAAATCATGAATGCCTTTTATTCTTAATATTATATTATTAATAATTTTTCAACAGGTAAAGTAAAGTATCTATACACCACCATCACCAGTAGGTACCTAATCTATAGAATAATGGTACTGTTCTTCAATTTATTTTCTATTTATCAGGTTCAAAATCAATAAAAAGTGACGTACTGTGGTAAAATAGGTAGACGTCATGTTGCCTACCTAAGATGGCGGTCGTGGGCTATTGTGGTCTCCATTAATGAGAATATTAATAAAAGGTGAAATGCTTTTTATTTAATATAACCATATATGTATGTACATATCGATACACTTAAGATTTTTAAACACTGAATAATTATTCTAATTGTTGCTGTCCATCCTACCTTTCAAAGGGTAGTTCAGCGAGTTTGTTATAAAAAGTAAAACCTCTACCCAAAAATGAGCCTAGAGTTTTTTTAACTTGGAACAGCAAGTCTCATTTTGTTTCTTGTATTAATCGTTTTTAAAAAAGTATAAAAACTTATAAAAACATTTGTCTATGAATCCAGAGCTACATAGCTCATCTCAGACGACCAATAATTGCATTCCGAGATAAGTATATGAAATAATAAAAAAATCACGACGTAAATAATTCTGGTAATGAAAATCATTGATCTGAGAAAAATCGATATGGAAAAATGTAAATTTAGAAAATTTATATGAAATGAATACGTTTATCGCTGCTTGTGCTAATTAAAACTGGTCGATAATATTTCTTATAGATATTTACGATAGCAAATAACAGCTCTTCAGTACCTAGGTATATTCGTTTTGAATGATACATAGGCATTCATTTCGTTCGTTAAAATTTTTTGTTCCTTTGATATTATTCGAGTAGAGCACATAAGAGCAGGCATAGGCATACGTCTAACTGTCACTTTTATGTCAGCAAGTGTGTTTTATTTTATGTGAAGTTATGGCTATTTATCCAAAAAATCACGCGTAGGTACTGTATCGCTTGAACCGACAATTAATGAAAAGCTGTTTCCAGTATACCTAGCACGGACATACAGCACGTACGCATTCCGTATATAGTGCTTGTCCGATCTTTGAAAGGATGTAATCAATGGTAGAAAAAACGTCATATATCGTCTCATGAAAACAACTAAGAATATAAATTCTATACCTTGATCTATTAGCACGCTAAAGTCTATGGAAGGTTTTCTAAAGAAAAGTATCAATTTTACCAAGACAGCAATAGCAGAAAATTATTTAACAATAAGTGGTATGGAACATTTATCAACCAAAAAGTTTCAGAAGTTTGATAATTGAATTGACACAACAAAAATACTAACAAATATTTCCGTGTAACACGAAAATCCTGCAAAATACAAGTGACAAGTACAATTAATTACTAAATTTTTTTGTTGTTCTCGGATTTTCATAAATATTATATTTAGATTTAGCCTCGACAGATGTGACAACACTGACTAGATGTCAGCGAGCGATTCAACTGTTGGCTGTTAACGGAGGGTTTATAAACGCGGTTTTTTAATCCCTTTTCAATTTAAAAACCATTTCTGTGATTTTATTACATTACACATGGAAACCTTACTCGACAAAGCTAAACGTAAGAAACGAAAATCTCGAAAATGTCTCGATGAAATGAGAAAAAGATCTCGCGATTGCTTTACCGGTTTAGCTTCAATACAATCGAATTTAAAAAACAATGGGTCGGAAAATTGTATTCCTGACAGTAAACAAAACACCCTAACTGCAAATGTCTTGAACTTGAATTTACTCACAAAAGCAGTGCGATCTGAAACCGTCACCAGACCAGTTTCGAATTTAAAACAATTTACAAGATTTAATGTTGGGAGTACAGAGAACAATACTATATGTTCCCCAAAGGTGAATAATTGTAATCATGCCAGAAATCAGATTTCACAAAAAATAAGCAATTATGCAACCTGTAGAAATACTGATAAGGATTCGACTGGTAGCCCTATTCTGTTCAGTCCCTTGAACCACTCTCACTCAGAAAATGATCAATTTGATAATTTTACCAATGAAGAAGCTATAATATCATTGACAACTTCACCTAGCAGATCTGAAAATGGTAATGATGTGATCCATTTATATGAAGACCTTATGGATACCATATCTAACTCCATTAAAGTTAAATTCACAAAACTTGCTAAAGATGACATTATTATAAGAAAGATGAAGAAATCTTTACAAAATATTCGCACCGAGCATTATCGCAAGGGACTTGAAACTAAAGTATGTGTAATGAACAATGCTTCAGCAAAAGTTAAAAATGAAGCAATAGTTCAAGACCCAATGCGATACATTAGACTTGGATGTATGCTGCAGGGCAGCCACTACAAACACAGGGAGGAAATTTCCAATGAAGACACATCACCCACAAGAGACTACTTGTACTCATCATATGAAGAACCAGAAAATCAAAGTCCAGTTTATTCTAGCACACCTGAGTATGATTTCTTTCCCCATAAACTAAATTGACAAAAAAATAATATTAATTATGCAAAGGAAATTAATCAATTCTACCATTACTCATATTATGATAGAATTGGTGAAATATTAAGATATGGTTTCATTAAAGTGTGAAATCTCAAATGTTTTTTTTCATTCTCATTTAATAGTACTAATAATTTCTACATTTAGTAAATATTTACATTATTGGTGAAGTTAAATAATTATACATTTTCAAGCCAAGGTGATGTTTTCCAACTCTGATATTAAATCCATGTGTTTGAATGCATCTGGACTTTTCATAAATGTCTCAAGTAACTTGACCTTGTTTTGATCAGTACCACAATAGTACAGTTGAAACTGGTTGGCAAGACATTGTGCCTCCTTCCCATTCAGCACATTCTGCAACAAAAGAAGATTGTAAGATTGAATAGGCAACATGTTAATTTGATATTATCAATTGATTTATGACAGGATATTCTGAAACAATAATTGCACTAATAAATCGCATCATCAATGTTTCTAGATCAAATTATTAATAGACAGACTTGATATTAATAATAATATTTCATTAATTCAAACTACTGTATCATAGCGCTTTGTATCATGACAGTGATTGTGCACACTATTGTATTATGAAACTTATAAAATATGAATAGTAAACATACAACAGCTGTTTTAAGATACTTGGAATTTCAATCTCAAATACTCTAAGATGCTCATTTTCTACTTCTTGAAATCAGACATAACATTAGCAACAACACCTCCTACCTTATGAATGTTGCAAGGAGATCTGTTGATTTTCCATAACTACTCCCTTAATACATTTAAATAACCAACTTATTAAGATTTAGGTAATAACTTAATTAGTTTGATGGGGCTACATCCGCACTTAGCCTCATGATTGGTTCATTGTGCATGAGTAGGTGACAACCTATTCTGAGCGTACCACCAGCTGGCTCATTACAGAGCACAATAAACTATCCTATGAAATTGACCTGTTTTGTTCTAGCATAGCTTCATTCAGGAAACTTTCTCTGATGATTTCTTTATGATAGGAGGAATGTTAGCTAGGTTTCTTTTAATTTATTACACTTTGGAGATTTTTTAATTATTGTTTTTATTAATTGTTATCATTGATAACACTTTGAGAGAAGGAAAAAGAAGTACTGTATACACTCTATAAATTTGCTAAGACACACACACTGAAATGGTTTCTCCCTAGCCATACTAAATATATGAAACCAATTTGGTTCTGACACTCCACAACACAGTAGTGTTTGTGAAACGTTAGCCTAGGCCAAAGTAATCATTGCAAGGCTTGCATTATGGATACTAGGGAAATCTATCCTAATGGATAGGGATCCATTAGGATAGACATACATATATGAAAAATTGATAATGTAATATTCATAGAAATATAAAAGCCCAAGCCAAAGTGAAAATGCTCATATTTATCATACAAATATCTGCCGTTTCCGGGACTCAAACTTAAGACTGTTGGTAGTAAAGTTAGGTTCACTACCGTTGCACATAATGGCTGTCAAACTCATACATGGTATTATTTTGATGAGTATAATTTAAGCTAAAAAAATGATACTCTACAAAAATTATTGAATATGTCTATTTAAATTGACACTTTTGCAATAAGAAGAGATTTATTATAATGTCAATTTCATACCTTATCATATTCTCCCTTCATAAGTACAATCCCTTTGTCAGCTAGTTCAGTGTAGTGTACCATGGTGAGACACTCTGGGGCATTCTCTTTATGAACCTAGTCAAGCAAATAATTTCATAAGAACAATGAACTAGAGGATGGCCATTTCATCCTTTCACTATAATAATTTCAGAATGATTCTTACTTGATATGCAAGCAGTGGTGTAAAGTGCACCGTGTGGCCATAATTTTGACACAAAATAAATTCATATCCTTGCGAACGAGGCAATGGAAACAGAAAAGTAGGATACTCTTTCATATTTTTCTGTAAATTTGCATATACATCCTTAGGTATGGTGGCTGATATCACCTCTTTACTTTTATGATATTCCTCCCATATGCATTGGATCTCAGTAGAGTCTTTATCTTTCACAAGATCAACTTTAAAAATGTCTTCTAATTTTTTGTCTTCCTGTTGCACATTCTGTTTGATTGAATCCTTAGGGTTCAATACAGATGAAAACTGCCTGTAAGTTCAGAATAAATGGTGGATAGTTACTAGGTTAGGTTAGCTCAGTAAGTGCACTTAGCTAAACGTGCAAATTCGAATCATAACAAGTAACTTTGCAACAATTTGTACTAACTAATATCACGGATAGTAATATGTTAATACTAATATACAGTAGAAATGATTAACCTGGTATCAACGGACGCAAATTTTGTTTTCTTTTCAGTTTCTTTCACACTCTGCTGTTGTTCAACTCTTTGTAAAAATTCTTCTGGAGAGGTTTTTTGCAGAGCTGCTATTCTAGCAGCATATTTATCATAATAGGGATTTTTTTGTAGGTTTTCCAATAACTTTTCCATATTAGGGGACGTCATGGTAAATCGACGTATGTTAATGTGTTTAATTTGTTTTAAAGGTCTTTGAAAGATTTTAATTATCATTAGAATAACCTTAAGATCAGACAAGAAAAAAAATATTACAATACAATCAAAGATGAGAAACTAGTAAATAAAAGTACTCTATGGAAGCAGTAGTAGTTTATGTTCGTCCTTTTAGGCTCAGGCGAGGGTCTTAACCATAGTGCCAGTTCTAGAGTAATTTCAATGAAATTCTGAAATTATAATTTCGATATTCATCGATGGTGCATAAACATCGATATTTAGCTGGAAAACTTCAATGTTTTGACATCGATGTGTTGACTTCGATTGTTAGAAAGAGGCTATACACACTCGCGTCTTTAATTGACATATAACTGTCTATGGAATTTAAAATAATAAAGAAGAAAAGTATTCATCGATTAGAAGTGTCTTAATATGTCATGAAAATACAAATAAATATATTTTATTCCTTAAACATTCGACCGTTTAATATTTAAAAAAGAGGCTTTACACACGCGTCTTTAATTGACATATAACTGTCTATGGAATTTAAAATAATAAAGAAGAAAAGTATTCCTTGATTAGAAGTGTCTGTAATATGTCATGAAAATACAAATAAATAATATTACATTTTACTCTTTAAACATTCGACCGTTTAATATTTAAAAGGTTATGGGCCCAGTAATGCAAGTAAATAATTATAAAAATGTATAAAAGTAATACGGTAATAGAATGTTTAAAGAAAAATAATTATGACACTTGGAAAATACAAGCTCAAGCCGTGCTTATTAAAAACGGACTATGGGACTTCGTTAATAAGACCGAATTAAAGGATGATGCCGAAAAACAAAAGGATTTAATTGCAAGGTCTGAATTATTCTTATTAATTTCGCCAAATGAAATAAAATTAATAAAAAAATGTCAAACGTCAAAAGAAGTATGGGACGTATTACAAGCAAATTTTGAAAGTAAGGGTTCTGCTAGAAAGGCAACATTGCTAAAACAAATAATAACCAGTTAATATGATGGAAAAGGCGACATCAAAGATTATTTAGATAACTTCCTAGATATCGTTGACAAACTAAACAATATGGACGTAAAAATAAATGACGAACTATTGACAATAATAATTCTTTATAGTCTTCCATCATCATATGAAAATTTTCGTATAGCAATAGAAACCAGAGATAGCCTACCCACGCCAGAAATATTAAGAATTAAAATAATGGAAGAATATCAATCCAGATTTGCTTGTTCATCACAAAATAATGACATACAAGATAACGAGGCCTATTATATAAATAGAAACAATAACAGATATTATAACAAAAAACAAAACAAATTTAAAAAATGCCAATACTGTAATAAAACCAATCATCAAAGCGAAAAATGTTGGATCAAAAAATAATGGCAAAAATAATAATAACAATAATAAACATGAAACAAAAAAGGTTGAAAAATGCTTATCAACAAATATACCAAAGATGAAGGGTAGGTGGTGTCTAGACAGTGGCTGCACGTCACATATGTGCCATAATAAAAACATAATTAGAAATTTTGAAGCAATTGAAAATCAAACTATTAAATTAGCTTCAGAAGACAAAACAGAGAAAATACTAGGAAAAGGAGACGTTACATTAAGCCACTTAAACTCAAACTTAATACTAAAAGACATCTTGTATATACCAAACCTGACGTCAAATCTTATATCAATATCCAAACTAGTTGAAATAGGATATAAAGCATATTTCAATAATAAATGTGCTATTATAAGAGACGCTTATGGTAAAATAAAATTGATAGCGAAGAAAGAAGATGGTTTATTCTACGTTGATGGTAAAGAAAATGAAATTGCTTTTAAAATAACAAAAATACAAAAATGGCACGAAAACTTAGGTCACATAAATGAACTTGACCTTAAAAGAGCATTAAAAAATGAAACGATAAAAGGACTAAATTTCAACATCAATGATATTTTAGATCCTTGTGAAGTATGTATACAGGGTATGATGACTCGAATTCCATTCCCTAAAAACGAAGGACATAAATCAAAAGAATTGCTTGAAATAGTACACTCAGACGTTTGTGGACCAATGCCAATTGCAAGCAATGGGGAAAACCGTTATTTCATCACATTTATTGATGATTTCAGCAGATATTGTCGAGTATACTTTATGCAAAATAAAATGAAGCATTAACAAAATTCATAGAATATAAACAGGAAGTTGAAAAGTTTACAGAAAGAAAAATAAAAATTTTACAAACAGATAATGGAACGGAATACAAAAATTCTAATTTTGAGAGTTATCTAAAAGAAAATGGCATTTCCAGAAGATTATCCGCCCCCTATACTCCACAACAGAATGCAACTGCAGAAAGAAAAAATAGGACTCTTATTGAAAAGGCAAGATGCATGTTGATACAGTCTAAAGCTGATGAAAGGTTTTGGGCAGAAGCAGTATTGAATGCAAATTACACCACAAATAGAGTACCGAGTTCCGCAAATGAAAATAAAACTCCATTTGAAAAGTGGGTTGGATACACGCCATCAGTGAGACATATGCATCCGTTCGGTACAAAAGCATATGTATTAATTAAAACAAAACGAGGAAAGTTTGCACCAAGAGCACTTATTGGATTTCTCCTCGGATATTCAGAAAATTCAAAAGCTTATCGCATATGGGTTGAAAAATACAAGAAGGTATTTATTACTAGAGATGTAAAATTTGTAAATAAAATGTACTTTGAAATACCTAACGATAGCGATACTGATAGAAAAGAAAATAATGATATATTTAAAACTATAATTACATCAACTCAACAAAATGAAAATGAAGAAAACTTAGATGTAAATGAAAACATAGATTTAAATTTAATGTAAATATTAATAATAACGATATAAGCGATAGTGAAAATATAATAAATGAAGAAACAAATGAACTTAATGAAAATACTATTGCTGAATCTATAACAAATGAACTCCATGATGATAATAATAATGGAGAGGTACAAAATATTGGAACAGAAGAAAACCACTCTGATCCGAATGCGAATAGACCAAGAAGAAATACAAAACCACCGATATGGACCAAAGATTATGAAATGAATTTCAATAGCTCTTCACAGGTAGAAGATGAATGGAAAGACGCTATATGTTCTGAAATATCATCACATCTAAAAAACGAAACATGGTCTATTGTCAAGAAACCTTTCGGTCGAAACATAATCGACTCAAAATTAATATAAAAAGAAAAATTAGGATCGGATGGACAAATAGAAAGAAAAAAGGCTAGACTGGTCGCCAGAGGATTTTCTCAAATGCCAGGTTTAGATTACCAAGAAGTTTACGCTCCCGTATCGAGACTAAGTTCAATTAGATTACTTGTTTCAATGGCAGTAAACGAAGGCATGAGAATTGAACAAATAGACATTTGTACAGCATTTTTAAATGGAGATATCGAGGAAGATATATTTATGAAAACTCCAAAAGACAGAAATATATTTAAAATATATTAGTAAAGATAAACAAACATCCTGTGATATAAAAAAGAAGGCATTAGATATGCTAAAAATAATGGAGTCAAATAAAGAAAATAATGTGTGCAAATTAAATAAAGCAATATATGGCCTAAAACAATCTGGTAGACAATGGTATATGAAATTAGATGAATATCTCAAACAAATTGAATTCAAACCTACAAACTCTGATCCATGTGTCTACATATACGCGAAAGGCGGAGAAGAAAAGGTCATTGTTAGCATATACGTAGACGACATATTAATAGCATGCAAGTCAAAAGCAAAAATTGATGATATTAAAAAGAAAATATCAGATAAATTTGCCCTAAGAGATCTTGGAGAACTTAAATACTGTTTGGGCATAAACTTTACAAAAGTAGAGAATGGTATAAAGATAAGCCAAGAACAATATATAAATAGCATTCTCGAAAAATATGGCCTAAGCAATTGCAAACATGTATCGTCACCCATGGAAATTGGAACAAAGCTAAATAAATCTTTAACATGTCAGAAAGAATTTCCATTCCAAAATTTAATAGGATCCCTAATGTACTTGGCTGTAGCTTCACGTCCAGATATTATGTTCGCGGTAAGCTACATGAGTCAATTTAATAATTGTTACTCTCAAGAACATTTTAATGCTGTCAAGAGAATCTTACGATACTTAAAAGGTACGAAAGATATTGGGATTATTTACCAAAAAGGTGAAGAAAAGCTCGTCGGATATGCCGATGCAGACTGGGCTTCTTGCATAATAGATCGAAGATCGTACACAGGCTACATTTTTACAAATGGAAAGTCACCAATTAGTTGGGAATCAAAGAAGCAAAGGACCGTAGCCTTATCAACAGCTGAAGCTGAATATATAGCTTTAACAGAAGCAGCTAAGGAAGCAATATATTTAAAAAATCTTATAAATGAAATTGGTAATAACCAAGAATGTGTTACAATACACAGCGATAATCAAGCTGCGCAAAACATAATAAAAAACAACTTGGTTAATCAAAAATCGAAACATATAGATTTAAAAGCGCATTACATAAAATCATTAGTCAAAGAAGGACATATAAACATTACATATATGCCAACAGAGACAATGCCAGCAGACTTTCTGACGAAAGCTGTACCAGGACCAAGACTTCAAAATTTAACTAACATGGTCAATATAAAACGCTTCATGTGAGGCGGAGTGTTAGAAAGAGGCTATACACACTCGCGTCTTTAATTGACATATAACTGTCTATGGAATTTAAAATAATAAAGAAGAAAAGTATTCCTTGATTAGAAGTGTCTGTAATATGTCATGAAAATACAAATAAATAATATTATATTTTACTCTTTAAACATTCGACCGTTTGATATTTAAAATCGATATTATCGCCACATCGATGTTATAAGAATAAAATATCGAAAGTCGAAACCTCAATTATTCTTCAGGGCACCACCTACTGTGCATTGCATCTATTCGGTTCATGATTATGACTCATCAACAAAACCGGGGGAAACCGAACGAATAGTTATTTCTTTGCATACCTCTAGGGATAAAAAAAACGACAGAAGTGATTACTTAAACTAATCTAAGTTGAACTATTTAATATTGAAATTGTTTAACTTCACGCGCCAGAATTCAAGTGTGAATGAGCTAGAATCGGCTTTGATAGAGGTGTGGGAAGGTATCCCGCAAGAATCGATTCAGAAGCTGATTAGGTCATTAAAGAATCGTCTTCAAGCAGTTATTAGGGCTAGGGGAGGGAACACAAAATAATGAAACTTAATTTTGAGGCCCAATAATTTAATTTGTATATTCATACATTCATTATTTTTTACTTAGCTCCTTAAATACTGGTGTGATTCAAATTAATTTGATAACAATTAAAATATAACAGTTTAACCTTTAAAGTAATGCCATTTTTATTATTCGTATCTAGTGATTTAGTACTCAAGATCGCGCCGAATTAATTCCAAGTAAGTGATTCCATACTTTTGTTCGCGAGTGTATGACCTAATTTTAATGGTTGTTTCTAAAAGGAACTGAAGACTTAAAAGTCTGATGGGTCTTTTGTTTATCCGAAAGGTAAATGATGTGTTTTAACTAAATTTGAAGTTTGTCGAGTGTTGTGTCCAGTTTAATTTTAATTTCTCTAATATTATTGCATGATAATGGGGCCATTCATTTATTACGTAAGACTATTTTCGCTAGTTTTTGACCGCCTCCCCCCCTATTATAAGAAAAAATAAGAATAGGCCGACCCTCTCCTTTGATTTTAATCATTCATCTTTACCTACATAAGATTTTCAGTCCAGGGGCTCAAACCCCACTCGGAAAGTGGGTCTGACACTGGAACATTTCTAATAATAGGTGTAGCTTTTAGGTTATTCAGGATTGTGACGTCGTTAACGTACACCCATTCCACATCAGCTCAGATGCGGCACAAAACTTCTTTGCCTCACCTTGAATTCATTTATGGCTAAAGTTTTTTCATTTTCAATATTTTAAATACGGCCATGAAGTTTTTTGGTTCATTATCCATTTGCATAAAAATTTAAACCATCAAATATGTTGGCATATGGAAATTCATACTAATGATATTTACGCATAATATTGTTACGTGCTAGGGTTCGTAGGATTTGGAGAGAAAGACCTGCTGATTCTTTTGAAGACTTTATTCACAAGCACTAGGTCCAACACAAAGCACTAAGTCCAAACACTAAGCACTAACGATGTCCTAAGTCGTAGCCAAGTCGTTTTCGCTGGTATCTCTCTTGATCACTAGTTTTTACTTCGAAGTCGCCACGAAGGTAGCTTAAACTGAACTGACTCGCTCGTTGGAGTCTTCATCACTCACCCCTGTGGGGTGCGTGGACTACGGGGTGAGTCTCTGACTATTGCCCGGGCTTCTTCTCGGGGGACTACAGTCCCTCGGGCGCTGGGTGCCGCTTGTCAGCGGCCGTAAAACGAGTGGATGGTGCGGCTGCGTTGGTATTAATACTCAACTCTAGCCACAATATTAAAGGTATTTATTGCCATCATGGCTTACTGAGGCCGCTCCGCCCCTTCGGCGTTGTGCCCTCGTGGGATATGCTGACTAATAAACTGACTCGCTCGCCTCTCTGCGGCTATTTATATGGGCCGAGACGAGTCCCAGACCATTCCAGAAAGTTCCTTTCTGGAACGTACCCGACTCGCGCGAACGTGATCGACCGTGTCTGGAAAGTTCGCGCATGAACCCGGTTTTCGAGACTATACTTCTATGTAGTTCCGCACTAGTTTCTTTGTGCTTTGTGTGTTCGTAACAGTATTATTATTTATAAAAAATAGCCCAATTGTTTTAATCATAAATATAATCAGCATAATCATATTTTAGCATACAATTCACAATCACTACTTTATAAAGGCATAATGGTATCGAACCATACTGAATATAATCATAATCATCTTACGCAGAATAAGTGACTCCTAAGATTACAGACATACATTAATAACTTTTTCATAAACATTGCTCTAACCTAACCTTACTTAACCCTACTTTGACACTATATAGTATAGGAAAACTGGTTAAAGTACCTTTTTTATTTTTCACATTCAAACAAGCGGATTCAGATTAATAAAATAAAAGTTTATTATATGATACTATTACGCGACTATACACTATGCCTAAAAACATTGTACAAATTATAATTATGCATAAATTTATAAGTTAGACCTCATTATAATTATGCCACAGTACATATGTTTCTTAAAATCAATGAAAAGAAAATGAAAATATGCCAAACTCATTATGACAAACTATTTTAGGAATAAATACATTATGTCAACAAAAAGAGATCCCGAAGTTCTTACATATACGCATCCGAGCGAACCTCGGCACTCGCGCGGTTGTCCGCGCGATTTCAAAGCATAATTTTAGTTTGCGCATTTTTGTGATCTTACATAAGAAAAAATAAGACATGGTCGACCCCCCCCCCCCCCCCCTAAACATTCTTACGTAATAAATGAATGGCCCTAATAGAACACAGATGTCACCTGCAAAAAGTATACAACTAAAGCTTAAGATTTTTGGCAGTTCATTAATGAAAATCAGAAATGTAATACAACCAAGGACTGTACCTTGCGAAATGGTAGTTTTTGTTGTTGTTTTTTATTGTTGTTTGTTTTTTTAATTTAGTTTTTTTTAGATTTCAAACGGTCTATTATTCCTAAGCCATAATCAATGTGTTCAATCTCTACGTATTGGGTGCTTTCTGAGAAATAAGATTTTAACCATTGTTGAGCCATACCACTTATGCCAATAGCGTAGAGCTTTTTCAGGAGTATGTGAAAACGCTCACGATCATAGATTTTGTTCATGTCGAGCAAGAGTCCTACGGCATATTGTCTACTATTAAATATTTCTAAAATGCCTATGCATTCAGTGCAAATTTCTAGGTTGGCTTGATGTCGGTGGGCTCCAGCATGAATATGACATGTGGTATCCTATGAGATGAGGTTAATACACCCGTTCCAAGGCCTTCTCGACGTCCAAAAGACCACAATGAAGTAGTTATCACAGCACAGCGTGAACGCCGTACTCAGTAGAGTCCTCGCCATCTGTTCGTCTCTCGGGCGAACTAAAGGTCGGTGTCAACATAGCAGGAAGCGTTCGAACAGCTTGGCGATACCGTCGAGCTGTGTGATGGGTCGGTAGCTGGCTGGGCGGCGTCTGTCCTTCCCAGGCTTGAGGATTATTATCATCTGGCGAAGAACGGCCAGTTAGTAAGAAAAGATTATTGCTCGCAGGGCAGAATTTAATATCCAAGCCAGAGTTATTTTAGCCCTGCGCACAAACTAAGCGATCAAAACACACACTATATAACCACTTACCTTCACTTTTTCATTTAAAGTTGATTTTAAAGATAATATTGACAACAGCACCAACACATTGTTAAATGCTTATAAATAATTTTATTATGAAGGCGCTGCCGGTTCGAGTATCGTCTTTGATCATTTTTTCCACACGTTTTATGAGGGTCATGCTTTTTGTTCTGTTTACAATATTTTACATATATACCGATTATTATCAACTAATGGGTGCATCACTAATCGATTTTACCTAATCGATCTTGTCATTTTGACGTTTCAAAAAATACTGCACTGCACAGAGAGACGATAATAATTCTCTTTGATTTTAGTTCTCAAAAAGTCAAACTCAAATGAAATTAAATTATTTCTTGAAGACTTTTTCATAATAATAGGAATAGAAGTTAACATTAAAATGTGTATGTGATCATTCATAGAATTATAAAATTCGTGCATAAATGTGTTAATGCTTCAGGTAAGAACTAGTGTTTTTCCCTCAATTTTGCTGCATAAACTGAAAATAATAGCTCTAAATTACTTTCTGTGAGAGAAAATATAAAATGATAATTTAGCCGGTTCTTAACTTATGTTGTGGTCGTTTACTCTGACCTTTATTAATTTCAAAGTGTTATTACTGTGTAACTAGGTCAAGCAGTAAAAAATAGGTCATTATTTTCTGAATAACTCTGAAAACAAATACCCGTATATAAGTTATAAAGTGACCCAGAAGTAACAAAAGAACTGATATATATATTTTGTGTTAATTTATAGACAACAGCCTACAATTCCACTTATTTTTATTAAATACAGTAACTTAATTTTTATTAAATACTATGACTTAGTTGGATTTTAAGTTGAAAATCAAGACATTTAATATTAATGGCTGGGCTGATACACCATTCCTTTCTGAATCTTTCATATTTATTCTTACCCATGCTGGCAATTAGTCAATAAAAATATATCTATCTATAAAATCTTTCTGTATAATATGAAAACAAAAAAAAATATTGATATACTGAGGAGACTTCAAATTTTTAAAGTTGTACAACATGAATATTGATAATATATATCATGTATAATGTATTAATATTCAATAAATATATTTCAATTTTATATAAAGAAATCCTGGAAACTTTAAATTATAGAATAAAATAATCTTTATCTGCGTTTGAGGCTCAGTAAAATATGACACACTAAATGGCATGTTGATAAAAACAAAAGCTTTTTTATAAATTTCAGCAATGTATTTATTTTTCCACTCATCATAACATATTTCTATAAGATAATATTAATATGCCTGTAAAAAACAACTATGTCTCAAGTCCTTAGGTAGTTAAAATCATAGCAGTAAAATAGTAATTATAAGTTATTTATACTCAATTGTTTTTAAGAGTGCATTAAGAAAAAACAGAAGAAATTTCTGTTATATTGAATTTAGTAAAAAAGATGAATTTGTCTCAGGGACCAGGAGAACTAAATGGATATTCAATGTATTAAATTGGAAGAGTACTTGCCCAAATCTGGGTCCAGGTTGATTTCTGAGACAAGTTGTTGTTATCAAGTAAATAATTAAATAATATTGGTTTGTTAATCTTTTAAATTAACATGGGATATTTTCATTTAACACTTTTGCATTTTGTTATTGTGTTATTGTTAGATTACATTCCAGTATTTTTGTTTTTGGTTTAATATATCTTTAATTTGTGATATGAAAAAGTTTCAGTTTCTAATAAAAATATATGGCATTGAAAAAAAATTAATAAATTCCTGCAATTTTTAACATTATTTATAAATGAATTTTGTAACATTTAAGAAACATTGAATAAATTTTTAACAATTGATTATAGTAAAACAGCTATTTCATTTATGATTATTACATAATTGCATTTGCAATGCTATCTTATATGAGAAATTTTGATTGAAAAATACTACATTTATTGTTCTATTAAAATTTATCATGTTTCTTTCTTATAAGAGGATATTCCTCTCACCAATAAAGCAATGCTGGCCTACGGCATAAAAAATAAATTGTAATTGAAAAATTTTACACACGAGGTTCGAGCACCTCCTGAAAAGAATTTTTAAGCCGAGCCTTTTTGACTTCATTATCATGAAAGAAATGCAAAGTATTCATAATATAGTGGTGTAAGTGGTCACCATTGTTGTGCAGCGTCTGTAGCGGCTGGGCGGGCGCGATGGGGGCGCGGACGAGTGGTCTCCGGCGGGAGGGGCGGTGACGCGCGGGCGCATGGCGGACGGCGAGGCGGCGGGCGGCGCGGCCGGCCAGCCCGACGCCGTGCTGCTGTCGCCGCTCAGCGAGGACACCTTCCTGCACAACCTGCACGTGCGCTACAAGCGGGACCTCATCTATGTGAGTATATTGTGCACTATCATTAGTATGTCGTGATTGATTAGTAAGCTGGTGCGCGCGTCCCTGGCAGTATAGTCGTTGATTAGTGTGGCGTGGCCGCAGACGTACGTGGGCAACGCGCTGGTGTCGGTGAACCCGTGCCGCGCGCTGCCGCTGTACTCGGCGGAGCTGGTGCGCGCGTACCTGGCGCGCGCACCTCACCTGCTGCCGCCGCACCTCTACGCCGTCACCGCCGCCGCCTACCGGTGGGTGCGCGACACCCGCCAGACGCAGTGCATAGGTAATACAATCATATTACAATGCAACGCTTAACTTAAACTCTGCCCTCTGGCTTAAGTCAACATGTATTCGAGGAGACAGATCCTTCCCTTTAAGTATCGGTCTCATGGCTATAAACTAAAATTGTCTGTGGACGTAAAAATGTATGTGTGTGTGCTCGCGCGCGTGCTTGCGTGCGTGCCTGCGTGTGTGTGTTGCTGGAGATAATCACCAAAGATTTGTAAACGCTTTGCAAATGTCCTAATAACAATTTAATTTTTATCTTTGGAAAAGTCGTCCTCCACCAACAAACAATATTAAGCTTTAAGAGACTTATCAGTGAATAAATTAATTAATATTGTTTTAATAAAGTTTTAATATTGTTACGAACACACAAAGCGCAAAGAAACGAGCGCGGAACTACATAGAAGTATGGTCTCGAAAACCGGGTACATGCGCGAACTTTCCAGACACGGCCGATCACGTTCGCGCCAGTCGGGTACGTTCCAGAAAGGAACTTACTGGAATGGTCTGGGGCTCGTCTCGGCCCATATAAATAGCCGCAGAGAGGCGAGCCAGTCAGTTCAGTTTGAGCTACCTTCGAGGCGACTTCGAAGTGAAAACCAGTGATCAAGAGTGATACCAGTGAAACCTACGACTTGGCTACGACCTAGGACATCGTTAGTGCTTAGTGATTGGACCTAGTGCTTTGTGTTGGACCTAGTGCTTCGTGAATAAAGTCTTCAAAAGAGTCAGCAGGTCTTTCTCTCCAAATCCAGCGAACCCTAGCACGTAACAACTGGTGTCAGAAGTGCGATTTGGAGATGCCATTGACTCCGAGAGAGGACTTTAAGGAGGGCGTCAGGAGGACACAAGGAGCTGCGGAGGCCACACCCACTGAGGACCAAGCTCCGCCCACTCTAGGTGGAGCCCCGCCCACTGCCCCCGCCCATCAGGCCCCGCCCACTGACCACGCCCCTCAGGCTCCGCCCACTTTGGCTCAAGCCCCGCCCACTGGCTCCACCCACCTGACCACGACTACCAGACAGGCCACGCCTACCAGTGGCACCGAAGCTTCTACAACCCCTCAAGTGGCTCTTCAATTAGGAAGTTTAATTGAATTATTGAAACTGCAAACGGCTGAAATTTGGGCAATAAAGGAATCACAAGAACGCAAGCTCGGTGCTTTGCAAGAGTCACAAGAACGCAAGCTCGGCGCTTTGCAAGAGTCACAACAGTCACAAGAACGCAAGCTGACTACGATTCAAGAGCAACAAGAAAAAGCGCTTCAAGCGATAAATGATGTTAGTGACACGGTGATTAAGCTTCGTAGAGATGTCGACGTAGTGGAAGAACGAGTTACCGGGTTAGGATTGGATGTTGAAAATGTGAAAACCGGCCTTACTGAACTACAAAAGAAAGTAGTGCGCCTTGAAACCACGGGAGTTGCAATGTCAAGAGGAACTACTGGAGTGGCGCAAGGACCAAGAGTGAAAGTCCCGCCATACGACGGTACTACTTCTTGGAACGCTTATCGTCAGCAATTTCAGACTGTTGCTACTGCCAACGGATGGACGGAAGAACAATGCCTGACCGCTCTCACTGTTGCGCTCAGAGGGCAAGCTTTGTCGGTCCTGGAAGCACTGCCACATACAGGAAATGGGTTCCAAGACCTGATGGAGGCACTTGAATCCAGATACGGGGAGCGACACCTGGAGCACGTGTTCCGTGCCCAACTGCGTGACAGAGTCCAACGCTCAGGAGAAGGACTGCAACAATCGGCGTTGGAAATTGAAAAACTCGTCAGGAAGGCACATCCAGGAGCCGACACCAAGATGGTAGACACGAACATTGTTCAAGCATTTGTCGACGGAATCAAAGACCTGGAGGTCAGAGCTGCAGTGAGGCTTCGTCACCATACCTCGCTAAGGGAAGCATTGGTGCATGCTTTGGAGGTCGAGGCTGTTCGTCATGACATACGGCAGACCCATAAGATCCGCGAGGTCTCTGAGGAAGGCAAGGAGGTTAAGGCTCCTGCGAGGAAAAGTTTTGGACCCATGTGCTACAAGTGCGGCGAGAGGGGCCATCTTCAGCTCAACTGCCCGCAGAAGGAGACCCAGGTGGCAAGGATGAAAAGGATCGAGGAACAAATAGAGGAACTGAAGAAGCAAGGGGCTTTGTCCCCTGCCCGGGATCAGGGAAACAGGACTAAGGGGCGACTACTGGCTGACGCAGAGTGTTAACGCAAATTCTCCTACAGTGGACATTGCCTTTAAAATTTCTGCAGGAAGTCTTTCGCGTTATTTGTCGACCCACCTTTTTTTATTACCTTTTTTTTGCATAGTGAATATTACACGGTCACTTTTACGGGAGCTCCTCGTTTTAATTCTTAATTCCCGATTAAATACCTGGATCAATCCTTCACATGGTCCTATCGAGCTTGGATGAAGAGATTTCAAGAATTTTTACTTCAACCAGCAAATTTATTCATGGATTTTAAGAGAATTGGTGGATAAATATCATCTTCAACGTGTCCGGGTGTGGTACTGGAATTTTCCATGGTCTGGATCTACGTAATTACATCAAGAAGACTTATTTATTGTTAAGTTTGTCCACCCAACACTCTTTATATTTAGTGTGTAATGTGTAAGTTAGCCGTATAATTTACCAGGTTAGTACATTTATAACCTATTGTCATTTACTTTCATTTGTGAGTGGTTATAATTTGTTGCACTATGAACAAATATCAACTGATCAGTAGTCATTATTAAATTTAATTATAATTTTGCATTGTCAAAGAGTAGTAATCAAAAGTTAGTGCTACATTATTTTTACTTTGCAATGTACATTTTATAAAATATACGCTGAACAGTTAGGTCATCACATTTTGCACAGATTGACAATAAAATATTGTAATAAAAATTATCTAATATTATTGTACTAATTAAATAATTAAAGTTTGGTTACAAATTATAGTAAAACGTATGCTTTACAGCAAATTATTACTTAATTAATCTTGTCATAATTTAAGTTTAAAAATAGATACATTTTCATTCGCTACGTTAATTTAATTTTGTTTTGTAATTGAAACCTATTTAAATTGTTCTTTGTATCAATTCCAGGTTGATAATATCGGCTTTCGCAATGCCAGAGGATAAGGAATTAATCAGAAAACGTGCGACTGTCAAGGGAAAAGTCACAGTATTTTTAAATTATTTAAATACTTTGCAGCCTTCTTTGAGCCCTACAGAGGTAAGCGAGTTGCAATTACGGTTTGTTAGACTCGAGGCATTGTATGACCAATATGATGAGGTACAATCATTATTGGAGTCAAGTACTGATAATTTGGAAAGTCAAATGTTGGAACGTGGCGAGTTTGAATCTCTTTACTACAAAACCTTAGGTGAAGCTCAAAAAATACTTGATTATAACATCAAAGACAGCGCTAAAAATTCCGATGAGGTAAGTTCGCGTTCTGGCAATCATAACTTTGTTAAGTTACCGACTATTCAGTTGCCAAAATTTAATGGTTCATACACAAATTGGTTAGAGTTTCACGACACATTTGTTAGTCTTATACATTCCAATGCCGACATGAATGAAATAAATAAATTTCATTATTTGAGATCGTCTTTAGAGGGTTCTGCTGCTGTGGTAATAAACTCCATTCAGTTTTCTGCTGCCAATTATTCAGTTGCTTGGAACCTGTTATGCGAACGGTTTGATAATAAACACCTGCTCATACAACATCACGTTTCATCGTTGTTTCAAATTGACACGGTTCAAAGGGAATCGTCCGCTAATTTAAAAGGCCTAGTAGACATAATTAATAGAAATTTACGTGCCCTTGAATCTCTCGGAGAACCGGTTTCATATTGGGATACTTTACTTATTTATATTATCACCCATAAGCTGGACAATAAGACTTATCGAGAATGGGAAGAGTATAAAGGTTGCCAGTCTAAGGATTCCAAAATTACATTTACTTTGTTTACTACCTTTATTAAAAACCGTGCTGAGATATTAGAAACGTTGGAATTGGCGACATCTGCGACTACTAAACACTCTGGTAAACAATTTAAGCATGTTAAGACAATGATGGCACAAGATTTTAGAAAAACCCAGCATAATGATATTACTACACTAAACGATAGTACTTCATATAAATCTAAGAATTGCGTTAAGTGTAACGGTGACCTTATGGTCACCGTTACAACTTAACACCGTTATTACTTAACATAAGTTAAGGGCAATTACTTAACTTATGTTAAGTAATTGCCCTCAGTTTTTATCATTAAGTAATGAAGCGCGTTTACAGTTGATACCTAAATATAAAATTTGTTTTAATTGCCTTAACTCTGGGCATTATGCCAATAATTGCAAAAAGGTTGGTTGTAAAGTATGCCGTCGCAAACATAATACTTTATTACATGTTGAAAATCCACCTACGCCCTCAAGGTCAAACTTAGTTGACACCGCTATAAGTATGAACGATGCGAAGGTTAATAATGATGTCTCCACTCAGTCAGCTGCAGGTACCAGTCTATCGCTCTCCGTGAGCGCTGAACGAGGCGATGTGTTGCTGTCCACCGCGTTAGTCAAGGTCATGGGGTCGAACGGTCAGCGACATGTTGTTCGCGCTGTGCTTGACAGTGGTAGTACATCATGCCTCATGACTGAAAGGCTTTATCGTCAATTGGGTTTATCAGCAAAGCAAATAAACAACTATTCAATTCTGGGTATTAACAATTCATCATCGTCAATTAATAAAATGTGTTCTGTTTCAATAAAATCTTTAATTAATAATTTTAATGTTAATATCAATTGTTTCGTTCTACCTTCCATTACAGATAAGGTTCCGGGCTCACAAGTTAATTTATTAAAATTAAATATCCCATCTCATATTTGTCTTGCGGATCCCAACTTTCATTCACCAGCTCCGGTAGACATGCTCCTTGGTGCTGACATCTTCTGGGATTTATTGGAACCGCAACGAATAAAATTAGGTGAAGGTCAACCAATACTTTGTGAGACTAAACTAGGTTGGTTGGTGTCCGGCCCAATCAAAGGCGATGTTTCGACTAAGGTAGTGAATTGTTATTTTGGTAGTGTGTGTAACGGTTGCGATGATGAATTGAATTTTAATATTGATCAACAACTTACTAATTTTTGGCAGTTGGAAGAGGTATGCTCTTCGTCACCGTATTCCACAGAGGAGAAACAATGCGAGGAACATTTTATAAATAATACAACACGCTTAGATAACGGTCAATTTTGTGTTAGGATACCATTGAAGAGTTCCACTGAGCATTTGGGTGAATCTTGGTCAAGAGCGAAGCATTGTTTTTCTTCCTTGGAACGCAAATTTGAGTCTAAAATTGAGTTTAGTAGAATGTACAAAGAGTTTATGTTAGAGTATGAATCTTTAGGTCACATGTCTAAATGTAGTGTTGCTGATGGTCAAGCCTTTTATATTCCACATCATGGTGTTCTGCGCGAGAGCAGCACCACTACTAAATTAAGAGTAGTGTTCAATGCTAGCAGTTTGACTAGTACTGGAATATCAATAAATAATATTCAGATGGTCGGGCCTGTGGTACAGGACGATCTATTATCGATTTTGTTACGATTTAGACTACATAAGTATATTGTTGCTGCTGATGTTGAAAAAATGTATCGGCAGATAGTTGTTCATCCTGATGACAGATTTCTTCAGCAAATTATTTGGCGAGATAATCCATCATCCCCGCTTCAAGCTTATCAGCTTAATACCGTGACGTACGGTACTGCTAGCCCGCCATACCTAGCGACTCGTTGTCTTCGGCAGTTAGGTTTAGATGCAGCGTGTCTTGATAAAAGGGTCTCCGAGGTCATTTTGCACGACTTTTATGTCGATGACCTGTTGACAGGAGGAGACGACCTTGATGAGGTCAGAGCGTTGCGTCATAAAGTCACTTCAACTCTCGCATCAGCGCAGATGTATCTAAGGAAGTGGAAGTCGAATGAAAACCAACTGGTGATTGGTTCTGACGTTCCCCAATCTTCACTGGACTTGAACATTGGTGGATTTGAGTCAACCAAAACATTAGGCCTGGGTTGGAAACCGGGGCCAGATTACCTTTGTTTTCCGTATAATCATCCAGTTAACTTTAAAAACACCAAACGTGACATGCTTTCAATCGTCTCACAAGTCTTTGATCCGCTCGGATTTTTAGCCCCTTATGTAGTTTCTATGAAAATGTTACTTCAAAAATTATGGTTGCAGAGGCTTTCTTGGGATGAACAACTATCACCGGACATCAGTAAGCTATGGAACGATATGATGATAAATATGCCTAAATTACATGAAATTTGTATTCCGCGTCGTGTTTTAATTGATTCGTATGAGTTCTTTGAATTTCATATCTTTACTGACGCATCTGAACGCGCCTACGGCGCTTGTATTTATGTCCGTAGCGTTGATAGTCAAGGTCAAGTTTTAGTCCGTTTATTGTCGGCAAAAAGTAGAGTATCGCCGCTTAAGCCAACGACTATTCCCAGACTCGAACTGTGCGGTGCTCTTGCAGGGGTTCGTCTTTATGAGAAAGTCCTTGCTGCTATACGAGTTAGCCCGCGCCGCACATTCTTTTGGACAGACTCCACTATAGTCTTGGGGTGGCTCAAAATGCTACCAAGTAAACTGCAGCCTTTCGTTCGCAATAGAGCTGCCGAGATACTGGATAAGACTAGTGGCTGTGAGTGGAGACATGTTCCAACTGACCAAAATCCTGCTGATCATTTGTCACGTGGAGTAGATATTAGTTTATTACCTACCTTAGAGGACTGGTGGTCTGGTCCACGATTTTTATCAAATGAAATATCATTCTGGCCTTCAAAATTAGTAAATTTTAATGAATTGTTACCTGAGTTAAAATCTAACGTTACCTTACATGTTTTATTAAATGATGATAAATTTAACGAATTGATTAATTTTACACGTTTTTCAAACCTGTTAAGACTTCAGCGAACAGTAGCCTATGTCCTACGATTTGTTGCGGCTTGTAAGAAACAACCTATATATGGTCCTCTCAATGTTAATGAATTGGAAAGGGCTTTAAATTTAATTATACGTATTTCTCAGAACCAATCTTTTTCAGACTACAAGTTACTACTTCACGGTAAACCGTTACCAAAGAAAAGTGAATTGAGTAAATTTAACGTTTTCCTAGATGAGAATAAGATAATGCGTATTCGTGGTAGGTTAGAACATTCAGACTATCCTTTTAATAAAAAACACCCGATACTTATTCAATCTCATCATCATTTTTCTAAGTTACTTTTTAATTGTGAGCATAAAAGATTGTTTCATCCTGGATCTCAGCTACTGCTGGCGTCCATTCGAGAAGAATATTGGCCCATAAGGGGTCGCAATTTGGCTAGAATGTGCTGTCGGCAATGTGTACTTTGTTGCCGTTTTAAAGGTAAAACTGTTAGTCCGATCATGGGTGATTTACCACAGCAGCGCCTTCTTGCTAGTCATCCGTTTGAAAATATAGGCTTGGACTACGCAGGTCCAATTCAATCAGCTGTTCGACAAGGTCGCGGTTGCAAAATTGTCAAGGTTTATATTGCGATATTCGTTTGTTTTTCTACCAAATGTATTCATCTTGAACTAGTCGGTGACGTAACAAGTAAAACCTTTATCATGGCGTTAAATAGGTTCATTTCTCGTCGAGGAAAACCAAAAAATATCTACTCAGATAATGGTACCTCATTTGTTGATGCGTTCAATGATATCTCGAAGTTTTTGAAATCGAGTTGCGATGCGGTTTCCGAAGAAATGGCTAAAGTTGGTATCAATTTCCATTTCATCCCAGCCTATTCTCCTCATTTTGCTGGTCTTGCGGAAGCTGGTGTGAAATCAACCAAACACCATTTAATCCGAGTGTTGGGAAATTGTCATCTCACGTACGAGGAACTATACACCACGATGGTTCAAGTTGAAGCCATATTAAATTCCAGACCACTGACGCCTTTATCCTCGAATCCGGAAGATTTATTGCCGCTCACACCCGGACATTTCTTAATTGGTCGTCCCATGACGTCACTGCCGACACCTGAGTATGGAGATCCACCTATGAACTCTTTGACCCGTTTCCAACGCATCGAATGTCTCCGACAACATTTTTGGAAAAGATGGAGCAAAGAGTACATCTCAGAACTTCAGCTTCGGGCGAAATGGCGAACTTGTAAAGGTTCATTGAAACTGAACTCCTTGGTCCTGCTGAAAGAGGATAACCTCCCTCCACTTAAATGGAAATTGGGTCGGATTGTGGCTACGTATCCAGGGACAGACGGCGTGGTTCGTGTTGCTGACGTGAAGACTTCTAGTGGTCTGTTACGCAGATCATTAAGCAAGATTTGTCCGTTGCCTGTTTTCTCGGGGTCAGAAGATTGTGGTTGAAAGACAGTGCTTTCAACGCCCGGGGGAATGTTAACGCAAATTCTCCTACAGTGGACATTGCCTTTAAAATTTCTGCAGGAAGTCTTTCGCGTTATTTGTCGACCCACCTTTTTTTATTACCTTTTTTTTGCATAGTGAATATTACACGGTCACTTTTACGGGAGCTCCTCGTTTTAATTCTTAATTCCCGATTAAATACCTGGATCAATCCTCCACACAGAGGAAGCCCCGATAACTGTTATCTCCCAGGCATGCAGCGGGAATAGTCTTGCGATTCAGACTGATTGCAAAATGACTCTCGACACAGGAGCCTCTAGAACAATAGTGAACCCAAATCTAGTAAAAGCCGCAAGGGGACACAAGAGGAGAATTAACTGTCGGCTTCTTACTGCCTCCGGTCAGCCAATACCCGTCCTGGGAGAAGTGTCAGTTACGATGTATGTAGGGGGGTCCTCATACTCTCATAACGTTATCGTGGCTGAGATTATGGATGATTGCATTTTGGGTTTGGATTTCATGAAGAAACAACTGCAGAATAAATGTCGGTGACGGAGTTTTCAAGTGTGGTGAAAAAGAAATCTTCATTCTTGGAAGCCCTGCGGGAAAGTCGCATGTGCAAAGAAGGTGATTATACCTGGACGAGCGGAAGCTCGGGTGCTGGTGAAACTGCCGCCAGCTGAAAAGAAAAAGTCAAACAGATGCGTATTGATCGTAGACGCACCTACCAAGACATCGGTGCAAAAACTGATGACGGCTAGAACCCTTGTTAGTGAAAGCAGTAACGCCGTGGTCAAGGTTTTGAATCTTGATGATCGCGAGATTTGCTTGAACAAAGGTGACGTCATTGGAAAGTACGAGGAAGTTGTCTGGATGAAAAAGTGTAGTTCGACGACCGGCGCAGACCCAGCAAAGAATAACAACTACGGATTAGTGACTGAGCTACTCGATGACTGCAAGAGTAATCTGACTTATTCGCAGCGCATGAGAGCTAAGAAGTTTTTACAGCGCTATGCGCATATCTTCTTCAGTCAAGAAGGGGACCTAGGAAGAACATCGATGGTTCAGCACAGGATAGATACCGGAAGAGAGAGACCAATTCGTCAACGCGCAAGACGGATACCGATCGCAAAGGAAAAAGAAGTTGAAGGCCTTTTGGAGGACATGAGAAGGAATAAGATTATTGAACCGTCTGCAAGTCCGTGGTGCTCACCTGTTGTATTGGTGCAGAAGATAGATGGTAGCACCAGATTTTGTGTGGACTATAGGCGTCTCAATGACGTCACTAAGAAGGACAGTTACCCGTTACCTCGAATCAACGACACCTTGGATACCTTGAGTGGCATGAAATGGTTCTCGACCCTCGACCTGAAATCTGGATACTGGCAGGTGGAAATTCATCCAAAAGACAAGGAGAGGACAGCTTTCTCGACCGGTAAAAGTTTATGGCAATTTAACGTCATGCCCTTCGGATTGTGCAACGCACCTGCCACATCTGAGCGACTCATGGAGTGTGTACTGGCAGGCTTAGTTGGAGAGGCTTGCTTAGTCTACTTAGATGACGTCATCATTGTCGGCCGTGACTTCGAGGACCATTTGCGGAACCTGGAGCGAGTTTTCACCAAAATAGAGGGAGCCAATTTAAAGTTGAACCCGAAAAAGTGTCGTTTATTCAGGAATAAGGCCAATTATCTCGGCCATGTTATCTCCAGTGATGGCATCCAGACAGACCCGGAGAAACTGGAAGCAGTTCAAAAATGGCCTACCCCTAAGAACAAAACCGAAGTGCGGGCATTCCTCGGCCTATGCTCATACTACCAGCGTTTTGTTAAGGGCTTCTCAGAGATAGCCAAGCCATTACATCGGCTGACAGAAGATAAACGACAATTTACTTGGGATGGGACTTGTGAAGAATCTTTTCAGAAACTGAAGAAACATCTGTGTGAAACACCAATCCTGGGGTATCCACAAACTGAAGGCCAGTTTATAGTCGACACGGATGCAAGCAACACGGCCGTTGCGGGGTGTTATCTCAAAAACAGGGTGAAAGAGAAGTTGTTATTGCATATTTCAGCAAATCTTTATCCAAGCCAGAGGGAACTACTGTGTGACAAGAAGAGAACTCTTGGCTGTTGTAAAGACGCTACAACATTTCAACAAATATCTCATCGGCAGACAGTTTTTACTGCGAACTGATCACGCAGCCTTGAACTGGCTACTGCAATTCAAGAACCCAGAAGGTCAAGTAGCTCGATGGATTGAACAGCTCCAGGAGTATGACTTCAAGACGGAACACCGCAGCGGAAAGACGCATGGGAATGCCGACGCACTCTCACGAAGGCCGTGTTCGGAAGACTGCAAACATTGTGTTAAGCAGGAATCTAATGAAGCGACATTAAAGCTAACGTGAACAAGTCCTTTGGGTCTCTGGGAGAATGATGCTATGAGAGAGGCTCAAGAGAGAGATGACGACCTTCGTCACATCATCACATGGAAGAAACGGGGTGACGTAAAACCAATCGGGAGTGAGGTTGCACCCACTGGCGCTGTCACTAAGGCGTACTGGGCGCAATGGGACAGTCTGATACTTCAAAACGGAATACTCTACCGGAAATGGGAGAAGACTAACGGCAAAGAGTTTCATCTTCAGATAATTGTCCCAAGAACGAGAGTACCAGATGTTCTCCGTGAAATACATGATGGAGTATCAGGAGGTCATCTAGGTGTCAAGAGGACGTTAACAAAAGAACGAGAACGATTCTACTGGTTGCATTGTCGAGATGATGTACAGGATTGGTGCCGCAAATGTACTACTTGCGCTGCTGTAAAAGGACCACAGACCAGGAGCCGTGGGAACCTGCGGTTGTATAACGTCGGTGCGCCGTGAGAACGAATTGCAGTTAACGTAGCTGGGCCATTTCCTCTAACGGAATCGGGAAACAAGTATTTTACGGTCGTCATTGACTACTTCACCAAATGGCCCGAAGTGTTCGCCATACCAAACCAAGAAGCTACAACAGTCGCTTCTAAGTTAGTCGAAGAAGTGATATGTCGCTTTGGTGTGCCTCTAGAAATCCATTCGGATCAGGACAGGAACTTCGAATCGCAAGTATTCCAGGAAGTGTGCAGAATTTTGGGCATGCATAAGACGAGGACCACCGCGTACCACCCACAGTCTGATGGAATGGTTGAGAGATTTAACCAGACCCTTGAGAGGCATTTGGCGAAATTGGTAGACGACAGACAAAAGGATTGGGACAAGTATATACCACTCTTCCTTCTGTCGTACCGCACCGCCGAGCATGAGAGCATAAAAGCTACCCCGACGTATGTCAATTACGGTAGAGAACTACGAATACCAGTCGATCTATTGACAGGAGGGTCACCGGAGGAACCAAACACCGTACAAGATTATGTCTGCGATTTAAGGGAAAAAATGCGCTATATACACGCCTTGGTCCGGGAAAATGGGTTACAGTCAAGTGAGAAAATGAAAACCAGATACGACCGGAAATCGAACACGAGCGGCTTCGAGGAAGGGTCACTGGGGTGGCTACATAACCCAACTCGCCGGAAAGGGAAATCTCCAAAGTTGCAGACCAAGTGGGACGGTCCATACAAAGTGGTTACCCGACTGAATGATGTGACCTATAGGATTCAAGCAAAGCAACCAAGAGGGACATTCAAAGTGGTACACATAGACCGTCTGGCGCGCTACCATGGCAGTAACAACGATGCTCGGGACGAGCATCTCTAAGAGGGGAGTAGTGTTACGAACACACAAAGCGCAAAGAAACGAGCGCGGAACTACATAGAAGTATAGTCTCGGAAACCGGGTACATGCGCGAACTTTCCAGACACGGCCGATCACGTTCGCGCGAGTTGGGTACGTTCCAGAAAGGAACTTACTGGAATGGTCTGGGGCTCGTCTCGGCCCATATAAATAGCCGCAGGGAGGCGAGCGAGTTCAGTTCAGTTTGAGCTACCTTCGAGGCGACTTCGAAGTGAAAACCAGTGATCAAGAGTGATACCAGTGAAACCTACGACTTGGCTACGACCTAGGACATCGTTAGTGCTTAGTGATTGGACCTAGTGCTTTGTGTTGGACCTAGTGCTTCGTGAATAAAGTCTTCAAAAGAGTCAGCAGGTCTTTCTCTCCAAATCCAGCGAACCCTAGCACGTAACAATATTGATTACAATTCAATAACTCCTAGATAGAATAAAATATTTTTTATGCAGTCCTATATAAAATTTACAGAGAGGCAAGATAACTTTGATTTATCCAATAAACTCGCCATGGTCGTCAGCATTAACTCTTAAAGGGTCGCAGACGATCCCAATCACGTCCTGAGCTCGCTTCTTCAATCAATTTTTAATTGGCTCCGAGGATTTTCTAAATCGCTTTAATCGTTGTTCAAAATGAGAATTATGAGTTGATGCAGTCTGCTTTAAATATGCGCAGGAGCTAAAACCTAGTAGGAATGGACGTTCCAGATTCGCCGCGTTGAGACCACATAAACTTCGATCCACGTTTACGATTCGTCTCTTTCACTAGCTTCACTTTATTTCATGCGCTTTTCTCATGAAAAATTAATTCACAGCGGTTACACACTAGCCCTTTTTAATATCCCTACGTCGTTATGGATTTCGCATTTATGTGAAGGAACGGTTGATTTAAATCAATTGCATGTGTTTAAACACATGCAATTTTGGGAACCGTATCAATGACCAGCCTGTCACACGCGTGAATCATAAGAACGAACATCTAAATATAAAAACTTTCACGTTTCTATTTTGAAGCGAAGCTTCTATACGGGTGTTCGAGCCGCTCGCATATAGGCGCTCGCTATATGCTCGATTTCACTCTACCCGTGCTAAGCGTCAGATTTTTACCGTTACACGAGAGACGGCACGGCACTGTCTTTTCTCTTACCTTATTTTTTCATACAGGCGCGCAAATTTAAAGCAGAACGCGACCGCGTCAACTCTTAGTTATAATTTAGAACAACGATCGAAGCGATATCTTCTAGAAGGGTTCCTCGTCGCTGCTGACTATTGTAGACGGCCGTCCGTGTGCGCAGTGATCACGGGCGAGAGCGGTGCGGGCAAGACGGAGGCGGCGCGCGTGTGTCTGCAGTGCGCCGTCGTGGCGGGGGGCGGGGGCAACGACGGGGGCGCGGTGGGGGGCGGGGGCGCAGGGAGTGCGGGAGGCGCGCTCACCGCCGCTGGCACGCTGCTCGAGGCCTTCGGCAACGCCGCCACCGCGCGCAACCACAACGCCAGCAGATTCGTGAGTCACATGACAGTACTTTCAAGACACTCGCGGAACCCCGTTTGCTTTACAATTACCGCACTTTGTGCTATTTAATATTATTTGGAATATAATCGTGAATACCACATTTACAGATGATTAAAATTACAGTTACATTCAGTCTTATACATTAAAACACTGTCGTATAGTATCCAAAGAAATTATTACCAGAGAAAATGAACTCGTTACGCCTGATACCTGAGATGAATTGAATTAAAACGCTTTAAAAAAAAGAGCAACAGTATGAAAACTGTCTTACAGTCTCATGAGGTACACAATTATATGTGTTTAGTGCGCATGACTTGTGCACTCATCGTCGCAGCCAAAAGACATCCATTGCGGGGCGACAGCGTCCTTCTACAGTGGGGCATTTTCCCATCATCTCCACCATGATTAATATAAGACCATAATTTGTGAAACATTTGTATGAGCGAGCTCCTACAATATGCATTAACTAACTGTAAATATGTAATTGAACGCTTTTGTGACAGTGGCAGTAAAACAGTTATCGGTGACACACGTCTTACACATTTTTCCGCACATCTTTCGAACATAAGTTTACGTCATAATCATAATAGTTAGCGACTCTACAACGCTGCTGGCCAATTTGTGGGCTGTGAGAGATGTATGATGACTCCTTCGAGCATTATCACTCGCCTTTTAAAACTTCTCTGGTATTGTTACTCTGCCGGAAACCACAAGGCACTCTAATGCCTCACTTTGTACATAAATACAACAATAAATCATTTTTACTTGTGTATAACGAATATTAGCCTATACAAAGTTATGACTTGTAAGTGCTCGTTATATGTATTATGATATTGTTACGAACACACAAAGCGCAAACAAACAAGCGCGGCACTACATGGAAGTATAGTCTCGAAAACCGGGTACATGCGCGAACTTTCCAGACACGGCCGATCACGTTCGCGCGAGTCGGGTACGTTCCAGAAAGGAACTTACTGGAATGGTCTGGGGCTCGTCTCGGCCCATATAAATAACCGCTGAGAGGCGAGCTAGTCAGTTCAGTTTGAGCTACCTTCGAGGCGACTTCGAAGTGAAAACCAGTGTTCAAGAGTGATACTAGTGAAACCTACGACTTGGCTACGACCTAGGACATCGTTAGTGCTTAGTGTTTGGACCTAGTGCTTCGGGAATAAAGTCTTCAAAAGAGTCAGCAGGTCTTTCTCTCCAAATCCAGCGAACCCTAGCACGTAACAACTGGTGTCAGAAGTGAGATTTGGAGATGCCATTGACTCCGAGAGAGGACTTCAAGGAGGGCGTCAGGACAAGGGCACAACGAGCTGCAGAGGCCACGCCCACTGAGGACCAAGCTCCGCCCACTGTAAGCCAAGCCCCGTCCACTGGCCCCGCCCACCAGGCCCCGCCCACTGGCCCCGCCCACCAGGCCACGCCCCCCAGGCTCCGCCCACTTTGGCTCAAGTCCCGCCCACTGGCTCCGCCCACCTGGCCACGCCTACCAGCGGCACCGTAGCTTCTACAGCCCCTCAGGTGGCTCTTCAATTAGAAAGTTTAATTGAATTACTGGATCTGCAAAGGGCTGAAATTCGGGCAATGAAGGAATCACACGAACGCAAGCTTGGTGCTTTGCAAGAGTTTCAAAAGGCTGAAATCAGAGCGATCCGAGAATCACAAGAGCAACAAAAAGACCTCCAAGAAAAAGCGCTTCGGGCTATAAATGATGTTAGTGACACGGTGATTAAGCTTCGGAGAGATGTCGACGTAGTGGAAGAACGAGTTACCGGGTTAGAATTGGATGTTGAAAATGTGAAAACCGGCCTCACTGAACTACAAAAGAAAGTAGTGCGCCTTGAAACCACGGGAGTTGCAATGTCAAGTGGAACTACTGGAGTGGCGCAAGGACCAAGAGTGAAAGTCCCGCCATACGACGGTACTACTTCTTGGAACGCTTATCGTCAGCAATTCCAGACTGTTGCTACTGCCAACGGATGGACGGAAGAACAATGCCTGACCGCTCTCACTGTTGCGCTTGTTAGAATTAGGAATAATTCGGAGTGTATTAATTGTTACTTAATCATATTCATTGTCATTATTTATATTTAAATGATTATTTATTGATTTACTAAATTGATTTATTGATTGATTTAACTATGTACACTTTATAGTACAATATTTTTCATCATTGTCTTTGGTCTAACGTGTTATCTGTCATAGCATAGACAACACGATCGGTCCACGTCACCTCCCCGCCAGGCGGTGGAGTGACGCGGTGCCTTTATAATGCCTCGCACTGAGTCAGACGGCCTCTTTCTTTGCTTGACGCTCGGAGACGGCGGACGGCCGGTAGTCCTTATCGGATTATATTCAGCACTAATCGTTGTGCCAAAGATAAGTATATATTGGTAAAGTGTGAATATTAATTGATGAATCATCATACAATATAAATTTAGAGCATTTGAATATTTAGTTTTCCATTTTGATGGCAAATACATGACCTAGATGAATAAACTGATTTTGGCCACTTAATAAATACTTTATTATCTACCCTCTTTTTGATATTTCATTTGATCAAAAGAAAATATAATATTTCCTCTTTTCCGTTTGATGACACGCTCAGAGGGCAAGCTTTGTCGGTCCTGGAAGCACTGCCACATACAGGAAATGGGTTCCAAGACCTGATGGAGGCACTTGAATCCAGATACGGGGAGCGACACCTGGAGCACGTGTTCCGTGCCCAACTGCGTGACAGAGTCCAACGCTCAGGAGAAGGACTGCAACAATGGGCGTTGGAAATTGAAAAACTCGTCAGGAAGGCATACCCAGGAGCCGACACCAAGATGGTAGACACGAATATCGTTCAAGCATTTGTCGACGGAATCAAATACCTGGAGGTCAGAGCTGCAGTGAGGCTTCGTCACCATACCTCGCTAAAAGAAGCATTGGCGCATGCTTTGGAGGTCGAGGCTGTTCGCCATGACATACGGCAGACCCATAAGATCCGCGAGGTTTCTGAGGAAGTCAAGGAGGTTAAGGCATCGACGAAGAAAAGTTCTGGAGCCATGTGCTACAAGTGCGGCGAGAGGGGCCATCTTCAACTCAACTG
This sequence comes from Calamotropha paludella, assembly GCA_927399485.1. Lineage (NCBI taxonomy): Eukaryota > Metazoa > Arthropoda > Insecta > Lepidoptera > Crambidae > Calamotropha > Calamotropha paludella. The sequence continues at coordinate 26,675,637 of OV656815.1, read as the reverse complement.
CCCGCAGAAGGAGACCCAAATGGCAAGGATGAAAAGGATCGAGGAACAAATAGAGGAGCTGAAGAAGCAAGGAGCTTCGTCCTCTACCCGGGATCAGGGAAACGAATAAAAGCCAGGACTAAGGGCCGAGTACTGGCTGACACGGAGGAAGCCCCGATAACTGTTATCTCACAGGCACGCAGCGAGAATAGTCTTGCGATTCAGGGGACTATTAACGGGACGGATTGCAAAATGACTCTCGACACAGGAGCCTCTAGAACAATAGTGAACCCAAATCTAGTAAAAGCCGCAAGAGGACACAAGAGGAGAATTAACTGTCGGCTTCTTACTGCCTCCGGTCAGCCAATACCCGTCCTGGGAGAAATGTCAGTTACGATGTATGTAGGGGGGTCCTCATACTCTCATAACGTTATCGTGGCTGAGATTATGGATGATTGCATCTTGGGTTTGGATTTCATGAAGAAACACAACTGCAGAATAAATGTCGCTGACGGAGTTTTCAAGTGTGGTGAAGAAGAAATCTTCATTCTTGGAGGCGCCTGCGGGAAAGTCACATGTGCAAAAAAAGTCACTATACCTGGACGATCGGAAGCTCGGGTGCTGGTGAAACTGCCGCCAGCTGAAAAGAAAAAGTCAAACAGATGCGTATTGATCGAAGACGCACCTACAAAGACATCGGCGCAGAAACTGATGACGGCTAGAACCCTTGTTAGTGGAAGCAGTAACGCTGTGGTCAAGATTTTGAATCTTGATGATCGCGAGATTTGCTTAAACAAAGGTGACGTCATTGGAAAGTGCGAGGAAGTTGTCTGGATGAAAAAGTGTAGTTCGACGACCGGCGCAGACCTAGCAAACAGTAACAACTACGGATTAGTGACTGAGCTACTCGATGACTGCAAAAGTAATCTGACTTATTCGCAGCGCATGAAAGCTAAGAAGTTTTTACAGCGCTACGCGAATATCTTCTCCAGTCAAGAAGGGGACCTAGGAAGAACATCGATGGTTCAGCACAGAATAGATACCGGAAGCGAAAGACCAATTCGTCAACGAGCAAGACGGATACCAATTGCAAAGGAAAAAGAAGTTGAAGGACTTTTGGAGGACATGAGAAGGAATAAGATTATTGAACCGTCTGCAAGTCCGTGGTGCTCACCTGTTGTATTGGTGAAGAAGAAAGATGGTAGCACGAGATTTTGTGTGGACTATAGGCGTCTCAATGACGTCACTAAGAAGGACAGTTACCCGTTACCTCGAATCAACGACACCTTGGATACCTTGAGTGGCATGAAATGGTTCTCGACCCTCGACCTGAAATCTGGATACTGGCAGGTGGAAATTCATCCGAAAGACAAGGAGAGGACAGCTTTCTCGACCGGTAAAAGTTTATGGCAATTTAACGTCATGCCCTTCGGATTGTGCAACGCACCTGCCACATTTGAGCGACTCATGGAGTGTGTACTGGCAGGCTTAGTTGGAGAGGCTTGCTTAGTCTACTTAGATGACGTCATCATTGTCGGCCGTGATTTCGAGGACCATTTGCGGAACTTGGAGCGAGTTTTCACCAAAATAGAGGGAGCCAATTTAAAGTTGAACCCGAAAAAATGTCGTTTATTCAGGAATAAGGCCAATTATCTCGGCCATGTTATCTCCAGTGATGGCATCCAGACAGACCCGGAGAAACTGGAAGCAGTTCAAAAATGGCCTACCCCTAAGAACAAAACCGAAGTGCGGGCATTCCTCGGCCTATGCTCATACTACCGGCGTTTTGTTAAGGGCTTCTCAGAGATAGCCAAGCCATTACATCGGCTGACAGAAGATAAACGACAATTTAGCTGGGATGGGACATGTGAAGATTCTTTTCAGAAACTGAAGAAACATCTGTGTGAAACACCAATCCTGGGGTATCCACAAACTGAAGGCCAGTTTATAGTCGACACGGATGCAAGCAACACGGCCATTGGAGGGGTGTTATCTCAAAAACAGGGTGAAAGAGAAGTTGTTATTGCATATTTCAGCAAATCTTTATCCAAGCCAGAAAGAAACTACTGTGTGACAAGAAGAGAACTCTTGGCTGTTGTAAAGACGCTACAACATTTCAACAAATATCTCATCGGCAGACAGTTTTTATTGCGAACTGATCACGCAGCCTTGAAGTGGCTACTGCAATTCAAGAACCCAGAAGGTCAAGTAGCTCGATGGATTGAACAGCTCCAGGAGTATGACTTCAAGACGGAACACCGCAGCGGAAAGACGCATGGGAATGCCGATGCACTCTCACGAAGGCCGTGTTCGGAAGACTGCAAACATTGTGTTAAGCAGGAATCTAATGAAGTGACATTAAAGCTAACGTGAACAAGTCCTTTGGGTCTCTGGGAGAATGATGCTATGAGGGAGGCTCAAAAGAGAGATGTCGACCTTCGTCACATCATCAAATGGAAGAAAAGGGGTGACGGAAAACCAATCTGGAGTGAGGTTGCACCCACTGGCGCTGTCACTAAGGCGTACTGGGCGCAATGGGACAGTCTAATACTACAAAACGGGAAACTCTACCGGAAATGGGAGAAGACTAACGGCAGAGAGTTTCATCTTCAGATAATTGTCACAAGAACGAGAGTACCAGATGTTCTCCGTGAAATACATGATGGAGTATCAGGAGGTCATCTAGGTGTCAAGAGGACGTTAACAAAAGTACGAGAACGATTCTACTGGTTGCATTGTCGAGATGATGTACAGGATTGGTGCCGCAAATGTACTACTTGCGCTGCTGTAAAAGGACCACAGACCAGGAGCCGTGGGAACCTGCGGTTGTATAACGTCGGTGCACCGTGAGAACGAATTGCAGTTGACGTAGCTGGGCCATTTCCTCTAACGGAATCGGGAAACAAGTATTTTATGGTCGTCATTGACTACTTCACCAAATGGCCTGAAGTGTTCGCCATACCAAACCAAGAAGCTACAACAGTCGCTTCAAAGTTAGTCGAAGAAGTGATATGTCGCTTTGGTGTGCCTCTAGAAATCCATTCGGATCAGGGCAGGAACTTCGAATCGCAAGTATTCCAGGAAGTGTGCAGAATTTTGGGCATGCATAAGACGAGGACCACCGCGTACCACCCACAGTCTGATGGAATGGTTGAGAGATTTAACCAGACCCTTGAGAGGCATTTGGCGAAATTGGTAGACGACAAACAAAAGGATTGGGACAAGTATATACCACTCTTCCTTCTGTCGTACCGCACCGCCGAGCATGAGAGCATAAAAGCTTCCCCGGCGTATGTCAATTACGGTAGAGAACTACGAATACCAGTCGATCTATTGACAGGAGGGTCACCGGAGGAACCAAACACCGTACAAGATTATGTCTGCAATTTAAGGGAAAAAATGCGCTATATACACGCCTTGGTCCGGGAAAATGGGTTACAGTCAAGCGAGAAAATGAAAACCAGATACGACCGGAAATCGAACACGAGCGGCTTCGAGGAAGGGTCACTGGTGTGGCTACATAACCCAACTCGCCGGAAAGGGAAATCTCCAAAGTTGCAGACCAAGTGGGACGGTCTATACAAAGTGGTTACCCGACTGAATGATGTGACTTATAGCATTCAAAAGCAACCAAGAGGGACATTCAAAGTGGTACACATAGACCGTCTGGCGCGCTATAATGGCAGTAACAACGATGCTCGGGACGAGCATCTCTAAGAGGGGAGTAGTGTTACGAACACACAAAGCGCAAACAAACAAGCGCGGCACTACATAGAAGTATAGTCTCGAAAACCGGGTACATGCGCGAACTTTCCAGACACGGCCGATCACGTTCGCGCGAGTCGGGTACGTTCCAGAAAGGAACTTACTGGAATGGTCTGGGGCTCGTCTCGGCCCATATAAATAACCGCTGAGAGGCGAGCTAGTCAGTTCAGTTTGAGCTACCTTCGAGGCGACTTCGAAGTGAAAACCAGTGTTCAAGAGTGATACTAGTGAAACCTACGACTTGGCTACGACCTAGGACATCGTTAGTGCTTAGTGTTTGGACCTAGTGCTTTGTGTTGGACCTAGTGCTTCGGGAATAAAGTCTTCAAAAGAGTCAGCAGGTCTTTCTCTCCAAATCCAGCGAACCCTAGCACGTAACAATATTATTTGTGATGAGCTGTAATTGGCTTTGTGTTGCTGTGTATGTAAATTATTTCTTTATTATAGCTGTTGGTCATCCGAAAAGTAAATAAGTATTTAGCACCTTATTTAATTTGCTGACTTGCAACATTTTGTTAAGGAACTTTCACGAGACACGTTACTTTAAGAGGGTTTGGATCAAAATAATCAGCTGCCTTAAGTAGACGCTCACCTAACGAGTCTTATATTTTTTGGTTTAAATATATTTCTGCATTTTTCAATGCTATTTTAATATGAGAGGACTCATTGATGAAATAACGCTGGCCTACAGCGTAAAAAAGTAGAAAGGTACTGGAAAATTTCGACGGGTGTTCACAAGGCTCGGTAGCACAATTGGGAGAGCATTGGACCGGTTGCGGGTTCGATTCCCGCCTGAGAATTTACTTGAGAGCCGAGTGGAATTTTCTATATATTTTTCAATTAATATTATTTATGATATAAGTCTTTTATTGTTGCAGGGCAAATTGTTAGATGTAGAATTCGACTTCCGAGGTCTTCCAGTAGGGGGACACATAACGCATTGTGAGTACTGTGCGATACACATTTATTTCATTGTCAAAGTGTTCAATGCCGAAGCAAACTGAGAGCGATCATAAATATTCACTTTTGTATTCCTTGCTTACATGCAGATCTTTTGGAAAAGGTGAAGTATTAACGCATTTATTATGTAGCGGAATGTTATTGGTGTTACAGAACAAAGTATAACAGAAATAAAGATATTCTTTTTCACGATAGTGTTCGAGTTGTGCTTGTAGGAGTAAGATTACTCTATGGTCGTGAGATAAAATATCTGTATCTCTTATTGTTGTATGCTGAACTAAGTTGGAGGTTAATTGAGAGTTAAAATATTTAAATTCTGACTCATTAAAACATGTGTTTTGGGGGCATTATTTAATGCATGCTTCAATATGATCGAAAATAAAATATTGCATTCTCACATCCTTTTTTCTGTTCCGTTTCTGTTCGAAATAAAGAGCGAGATGTTATTAATCAGAAATGTGAATTAAACGGGCTTTATGGGGTTTTAAAATGTTTTGATGAAGGATTCCTCGCCGCGAAAGGCTTCGCGTTATAGTTGGAGTGTTAACTCCGCCTTCTTGCTACTACTAACTAAAACTAACTCTTTTGCTAACACTGGATTCCATGTTGGCCATAATTTCAAATTCTCTTTATCCTGGAATTGGATCCCTTTTTACTTGGAACTATTTCTTGAACAACCATTGAGTGAAAGCGGCGATCAGTGGCAATATTATGAGGCGCGACAAGGGTTGCCGGGTATTAATACCAAAAGCTGGACATACTAGTCGGCTCAGTCAGACAATTGGGTAAATAGGTAAGACACCCTTAAACGTTAAGTCTACACGGAAAGTTTCCTTTAAAGTAAAACAAGAGTCTTTTTAATTTACCACAAAATCTTTATGAATTCTAATGAAACAATTATATAATTAAATTGATTCTTTTTTTATTTATTATTCAATATTCGTAATATTAATTTTGATAACTCCAAATCAACATACCAAATGTAAAAATCGGTGAAATATAAAAAGCCTCACAAAATCCGGACAGGCCGGATACCTTCTGATTGTGCCGGACACATACAAAAAGCATGACTGTCCGGCTTTAAACGGACGCCTAGCAACCCAAAGTCCCGATTGTGTTGGCGAGATGGAACGCATTCGCAGGAGCGCGTATGCGGCCCGATGGAGGGCGAGCGAAACTTCCACGTGTTCTACCAGCTGCTGGCCGGAGCCGACGCGCACCTGCTCAGTGAGTATCAAACCCCGCGCGAAAAAAACTAATATCGTCGAAAAACTCACAGCTGCTATAGGTCGACCGCTTAAATGAGAGTTCGCCCGCGCGGTACAGGGGCGCGGGGGTACGGCGACACATTTTTAATGTTGCTTTTCTTTTCCACATTAGTTAGTCAGTGGGAATATATTCAAAAGATGACGAAATTGATGGGAATTCGGGACGTCTTAAATAGCAGTAGTTCGTTCTAACATGTCGTATTGTCAGATGTCAAAACACGAGAATGTTTATAATGAATTACATTTTATTTAATTACCTAATAGTAGGTCAACTGCAATATAAGCCATGGTGCAAGTGTAGACTATAGTACAATATTTGCGTAACAGTCACTCCAATTGTGTATAAAACTTAACTTCCCTACGTCAGCTGACTCTGAGGTGAGATATGAGACACTGGAGCAGCACTTTGATTTATCTCAGTTAGTTTATTGTGATTTCCCTTTCATTCTCTGATTTGGTGTTATTTTAACCTTTATTTCATTTTCTTTCTGCTATTTATGTCTATGTTGTTATTGTAATTGGAGTTCCTAACATTCTTACACTTTTATTGTTCAAAATTGTTAGGTAGTTTTAATTATTTTTATGTCAATTGAGTTATTGTTGGCATAAATGAACTCCCTGCAGAGCGGCTGCGCTTGCAGCGCTCGTGGGAGCAGTACCGGGTGCTGAGCGGGGCGCACGAGGTGGGCGCCTCCCCCCGCCGGGCGAGGCCCTCCACGCCCCCCGCCCCACCACCCGCCCCGCCCGGCCGCGCCGCCGCCGCCGCCGACAAGGACCACTTCGCCTTCACCAAGGTACTTACCTCTCAGGCGCCGCTTAGCAGAGTATATTGCGATCTTTTTGTATATAAAACCATTAGCAATGGAAGGAAACGTATCTGTTCCGGTTTCCTTTAAAATTTCCACATAAAATAAGTATTATTTTCTTCATATCAATTATTGCCCCTTCTAGGCAGATCCTTTGAGAAACAATCATTTACATCATATTGTGTTGTATAAATACTACATCGAAACAGTGGGAAGATAAAATCCTCGTTTTTTCATTATGCGATGGCCGCACTAATAAGACTGTAAATCGACTCGGTTGTGGTGCTCTTACGTGAGGTGTTGCTTGGCATCTCATTTGATACCGTCTAATATAATATAATAACCGATAATGATAGGCGGCGATGGCGGCGCTGGGCCTGGGCGGGGCTCAGGGCGGCGCTCTGCTTCGCCTCCTCGCGTTCGTGCTGAAGCTGGGCAACGTGCAGTTCGAGCCCGTGCACAACATTGACGGCTCCATCGGGGTGCGGCTGCACAGGCGCTACGGTACGTGCCCCTCTGCTCCTCTCACAGGCCATCGAAGTGATCGGACTGCTGTAACTTTATTATTCCATCGAGCGTAAACTGTGTGATCGATTAGAATTGTGCTTTGCATTCCATTTAGTTATTTTATCAATCCTTACGTTCTTAAAAACTATAATCTAATACTCAAAATTATTTAATTTGTTGTATTGACAATGCCATATTTGTATAAGATTTAAACATACAATTTTAAATCTTGTTAACATCTTTCAAATATATATAGTGAATATTCAGGTTATGAACTTTATTATTCCACTCTGTCCTTTAAGTGATACCCTATTAAAAATGTAGAACTAGTATTAGTAGGTTTCACTGAGCAGGCGTGTGCGTATGTGTACAGAGTTGAGCGAGGCCTGCGCGCTGGTGGGCGTGGACGAGGAGGAGCTGGCCGCCGCGCTCGGCGCCGCCCCACCGCCCGACCAGGACGCGCTCACAGGTCGGCCACTTGACTTATAATGCCTCAATATCTGATGTTGCATATATCTTTCTGAATGTCTTATGAGTAACATCTTTCCTGTGATTTCGAGTCGGTTTTATTAATTTTGTTTTAATTAACCTAATTTTTAATTTATTGCTATTAAGCCAAGTTATAATTTAATTTTAAGCTTTGCTTATTTGAACTTTTATATAGTTTTTTATATTCGTTACGTTTTACAACTAGAGTTGTGTTGTCAGCTAACAATATTGTATGATGAATTATAACTTTAAGTAGGTCATTTATATACAAAAGAAATAGAAATGGACCGAAAACGCTTCCATGCGGAACTCCAGATTTGTTCACAATAAGGTTTGATCTGAAATCTTTCTATTCCTCGTTTACTATTTTATTTATTTGGATACACTGTATTCTAATATTTAGACAATGTTTGAGTCAGTCATTCGCTTCTCCCCTTATTCCATATTTGTCTTATTTGCGCAACGGCAATTCATGGTTCACACAGTCGGAAGCTTTGCTCATATCAGAGAAAACTGCTGCAACTAGTATTTTTATTGATTATTTCCGAAATTGCTTTAACTAAATCAAAACATGCCAGTGAAGTGGTGCTATATTTTCTAAAACCAAATGGTTTGGGAGTCAACAAATTGTGTTTCGATACAAAACCAGAAATTCGCTTTAAGAATATTCGCTCAAATAATTTACAGAATATTTGTATTAAGGTTATGAGTCTGTAGTTTCCAATATCAGACCTTTATTGAATAAAGGTTTGATTATATCTCTGATGATATTATATTTCTATTTTTATTTTCACACTCGACGTGTTCGTTGCCAGTACTACCGAATGTAATGGTTGGGGGATGTGCGTAGACTCGAGCGAGGTGGAGTCGTGCGAGGGTGGGAGCGAGGGCAATTTGGAGGCGAGGTCGGGGGGCGGGGCGTGGGAGGCGTGGGGCGGCGCCGAGTGGGCGGCCGCCGCGCGCGACCGTCTGCTCGCCGCGCTCTACTCGCGTCTCTTCACCTGGCTCATACACAACGTGAACGAGGCCCTCAAGGTAGGAGAACAAGAGTAATTTATTTTGATATTGCTATAAATTGGCTTTATTATAATATTTATTCGCTGCACATACAACATGTCAACTTATAAAAAAAAATTAAATGATTAATAGTTAACAAAAAAATATAACAAAAGTAGCAAATTAATATTCAATAAGTAAAGAAGATGTAAGAATTACCTTAAAATATAAAAGATTCAAATCGTATGCCATAAACTAAAATAGTACAAAAAATGTTAGGGCAGCTATAAATTATAACTTTAATTAAAAGATAAAGCAACAGTCAAAAGTTTTGATTCATGTATTCCTTAATTGTATAGAAGCAATTATCACACAGCTATTTAGTGAGTTTGATGTTAAAATACCTGAAAAGCAGCTCTCTTACAGCAGCAGCAGGCTTAGCGGCTCTAAAGGTAGCATTCGGGTCTCGGCAGTAACTTTATTTTGTATTTTGTATGCCGTCATTTCCGATGCTGCAGTCAACCTGCAGTTCTTCCTGAATTTCGTTCCTTTAGATTTAAATGCCGTTTCATCAGCATATAATAGCTGCCTTCATCGATTCTGGATGTATGTAATGAATCGATTTTATTTCTCTTTAATGAAAGCGAGAACAACATTATTTCATCATCCACTTTTTTGTCCTCTATCAGTCTCTTCTCGAGTTCTCGTTTTCGTTACTTATTTAAATTGTCAGGCATTGTTTGTGTTCGATACACGACTGCAATGCACAACTGTTCGTACTGACTCTTGCACGTGGCAGTCACAGCGGGTCGCGGAATTCGTGATCTGAAAGCTTCTGGCGGCGCCGCACGGCAGCGACAACGGGTCGAGGCAACCGGTCGCGACTGCATAGCTCCGATTGCTACCTTAACGAGACACATTAGTTTTATACAGTGGACCCCCGCTAATTTATATTCAATAAACTATTTGAATTTAAAGAAATTAGTAAACAATGAATGCAAGCTAGGCCGTTCCGCTAGCATATGAGCAATCGGAATCAAATCAACACGCGTCGAGCACAATAGTGTAGTGGTGGCGCGTCCAAGTCGCAACCTGTTCAATCGTGCATTACCTACGTTTATCAGTGATAGGCCTGTCGGATTATTTGAAAAGAGAAATGTATCGGATGGATGGTTTCGTTCGGTCAGCCGATGGAGGCGACGGCGCGGTGCTCGCTGGGCATCCTGGACGTGTACGGGTTCGAGGCGCTGGCGCACAACGGGCTGGAGCGGCTGCTGATCAACTACGCGGCGGAGCGGGTGCAGGCGGCGGTCACCTCGGCCACGCTGCGTCGAGAGCAGGAGGAGTACCTGCGCGAGGGGCTGGCGTGGGCGCCGCTGCCCTTCGAGGAGCACGAGCCGGGCGCCGAGCTGCTGGACCTGGGTCCCGACAGCGTGCTGGGCGCGCTGCACGAGTGCACCGCGCGCGCCCTCACAGACACCGCGTTCCTGCAACGGCTGCAGCGACGACGCCATCCGCGGCTGCTCGTCGCGCCCCCCGACGCCTTCCGGTCGGTCTCTCTTCATTTACTCAATTGACTTTTCACAACATGATGCGACAAGTCTCCGTCACATTGAAAGACTTGTCACAAATGGTTTGAATTCATCTACAGATGATACACTCGAGAGCAATGAATCCGGGTCACTTAAAGAATGTTAAAAATCTCGAAAACTAAAAATGATAGGTTAATGCAATAAATTGTATTTAATAGACAATGTAATACTCCTTAAATGAAAGTAAAAAAAATATGAGTCACCATACATTTTATTAACACAAAATTACATAAAGAAAAAAAACTGCTGATCTCTCCTTAAAACAAAAATAGGAAACATGAAATGTTTGAACTTTATTACGATTTTCTTGAATTTTAATACTTCGTATTGCCTCCTCGTGCTTCCATTACTGCGTTTACGCGGTTTGGCATGCTGTACACCAAGTTCCTTATACGATTTTGGGGAATATTCTCCCATTCCTCTGTGAGAGCAATTTTGAGCTCACGAAGCGTGATTGGGGGAGGGTTTCGTTGTTTTACGCATCTGCCTAGCTCGTCCCAAGCATGCTCGATCGGGTTGATATCCGGGCTGCGCGCTGGCCACTCCATACGAGTAATGTTCATCTCTTGAAGGTAGTCATTCACAATCCTACCTGTATGAGGTCGGGCATTGTCATGCATAAATATAGCATCCTCACCTAAATTGACCATAAATGGACCAACGTGATCATTGAGGATTTCTTCCACATATCTTACGCTAGTTAAAGAGCCGTTTTCTATGATCACCAGCTCTGTGGGACTTTCAGAAGAAATTCCGGCCCACACAAGTACAGACCCACCACCGTAGGCTACTTTTTCTTCGATGCATGCTTGCTTGAATCTTTCCCCTGGTCTTCGATACACTCTGTGTCTTCCATCGTGCTTGTAGAGCATAAATTTTGATTCGTCGGAGAACATAACTTTTGACCAATCTTCAATACTCCAATTTACGTGGCTCTGGGCATATCTTAGTCTTGAAATACGATGCCCACGCTCCAGTTTAGGGCCGTTTGCAGGTCTAAGGGGTTTTAAGTTAGATTCAGCAAGCCGACGTCTTACTGTCCATGCACTTGGGTTACTTCCTCCGAGGCGTCGAAACTGATTGGTGAGTTCAGTTCCTGTGAGAAAGCGATTTCGAAGCATGGTGTTCACCAAGTATCGGTCTTCTCGTGCTGTGGTACACCTGGTTCTGCCCGTTCCTGGTCTGCGTAGGTTAGAACCAGTTTCTTCGTAACGTCGGAGAACTCTTTGTACTGTTGACAGCGACACACCGACAGTCCTGGCTGTATCGCGCTGACTCCGGCCGGTTTCCAGCATTGTAGGTATTCTGGTGCATTCTTCAGGCGTAAGCGACATAATTTCAGCTTGAATAATGAATATAGAGCACTATCAACATGGTTTATGTACCCACATAAATGACAGATTACAAACAAAAGCAAAACCAAATGCTGTAATTTCGTAGTTCCATCTTCGAAAGTGGCCCTTTTTCAAATTTGATTTTTTTATGATATAACTTTACAATAACTAAGAAGTTTAAATACCTTCATTTAAGGAGTATTACATTGTCTATTAAATACAATTTATTGCGTTAACCTAGCATTTTTAGTTTCCGAGATTTTTAGGATTCTTTAAGTGACCCGGATTCATTGCTCTCGAGTGTATATACGCATATCTTAATCTTAATAAAATCTTCGAAGGATCATAAAGCGATACAAATTTAAAAAAGTTAACTATTTAACAGTGAATTGAAAACATTTAAATAATGCATTGAAAGGTATAAGTAATGTTCGTCTTTTTGATATTTCATATTGATTTTTATTTGATGACGATGACAGCGCATCGCATAAATCCGCTAAAGATGACTCCGGTTCAAAAGAATTACGACGCAAAAAGAAGCCAGTTATGAATACTTTATTCACAAAATTGCTTTTATTTTTATGTATATTATCCCCGAGCATGCAACTGTCGACATCGAATTCATATAACGTAACAAAACTCAACCATCAAAGCTTGTATTTTGACAAAATATCCGATCTACTACATATCCGAGATGAATGGAAGTTAGTTGTTTATTATAATTTATCAACTTATTGGCAAGGTATATCAAACATTGATCATTACGTAACACACTTAAAAGAAGTGAGTTGTACCATGGACACACAATATAAAAGTATCACATTACAATTGGAACACGAGTTGAGCGAAATTAAACATTATAACGAGTTACTTAAGAGTCAGAATAAGCGAAGAAAAAGAGGACTTATAAATGGAATTGGCTATGCAATGAACTCATTATTTGGGGTGTTGGATGAAGGTTTTGCAAAACAATATGAAATTGATATCAAGAAGATAGCTAGCAACGAGAATCATCTACAGAATCTTATCAAAAATCAGACGCTCATAATTGAATCCCAAAATAATATTCTAAAGCGCAATGAAGATATCATGAATCAGCAATTTGCCTCTATCAACGACCACATGAATAACCTTACCCTCCGAGTTAACGAGGTACGATTAGTTACGAATCAAGAACTCTATTTAACATCATCTGCATTAGCTGCTAGTATCATAATTTCCAACTTGAGACGGATGCAGCAAACCTTACTAGACTCACTCATTGACTTACAAAACGGCCGCATTGATCCTCACTTACTGTCACCAGAGCAATTGGGACAGCAGATAAGCATTATCGTTAATCAGCTACGAAACGATCTCACTTTACCAATCGATAATTCGAATACTAGAGAACTATATAACCTACTACGTATTTTTACACGCATTCACCATGATTATTTTATCATTGAAATCCGCATACCTTTGGTTAGCAATGAAGTATATGAAGTCGACAAAATAATATCAATTCCGCAAAAAAGAGACGAGTCAATTTATGAAGTGAAACTGGCTTTTCCATATATTGCCTTTAACTTGAGAAAAGATATGGCAATTATGCTATCCGAGTTCGATTTAAATTCTTGTGTACATATACACACTAACAACAAGCTCCTATGCTCCGTAGATAAACCCGTCTATGATTTAAAGGTACAGAAATCCATTTGCGAAATAAAATTACCTAACGAAGCATTATATATTGTTCCGAGACTATGTCGAAATTAAAAGGTGACCGGTGGATTAAATTACACAGAGATAACACATGGATCTTCTCATGTTATGAACTATGCAGGGTACGTGTGTTCTGTGAATCAGAGATGGAAATAGTTGATTTAATCGGAAACGGCTTACTTAGTCTGCAACAAGGATGCACACTAAAGGGGGATACGTTTACTATTTATGCACATAACCATTATTTCAAAAGTATTAAGGAACAGTTTGAAAACGTGAATATACCTCAGTCTGCTCTGAATAACCTTATCAATACTAGTATGACTAACCTTAGTAACTACAAAATTGAAAATCATGAACAATTATATTCGAATTTAAGAGATCAGATTAATACTATCAAAGAGCAAGAGAAATATCAAGACCTGAGTATTCATGACGTCCATCACTATTCAGCCATTTATGTTTTGTCTATTGTATGGCTGCTAACAGTCTCCGTGCTTATCTTCTTGTGGTGGCGCAGGAGGAACCCTCTTAAGGAGGGCTCCGTGGAAACTGGAGTACAGATGCCACCGGAGCGCCAAACAGATCAAGCTAGTGTTAGTGTTAATAGTGCTAGAACTGTAGATCTAGGGACCTCGCCAATAGGGTCACGGGTACGATCGGTAAAATTTGAAGTTCCTAGTGCAGTGACAATAGAGTGAACTGGATATTAAGTGAAAGTGAAAGAGACATGACATTTTTTATTCCTTTAATATTATATTTTTTAAGTTTTCAAAGTCTTTATATTTAAGTATCATAATATGTTATTTGGTAATTTAAGTGCTTTGCTATTAAGACTTATCCATCTTTTATTGTCCTTTTCTTGAGAGGCGCAAGATGTACGGTGAAACCTACATTTATAATATGTATTTAAATTTGTTAATTTAGCGTTCTGCTTACCTCGCAATTACTCATTGTTATACCAGTATCAATTGTGCAGTGCAATACACGCATTCATATCAGACGGTCGTTTACCTTATCATCTTATTATATCATTTATCAGTCAACTATATCATTTTCTATCATTTATCATAAGTGAGGGAAATCACCCCACATTTTGTCTAGGTAATGATATTTTATTCTTGTGTGGCGCTACCTTTGTTTTCGCCGCTACCAATCTCGATGTATATTCACCCTTATCGTTTTGTGTTACAGCGTATATAGAACATGCGTAAGCCTTCTCTGACGCATCACAGAACCCGTGTAATTGAACTAGGCCTTTATTGACACAGCCAGTTATAAAAATCAATATGAAATATCAAAAGAAATTTGTTATAAATATTTATAATTTAAGTATCGCTCATAAAATAATCATGTGATTTATCATAAAGAAATATACTCAAAAAGTTCTATGTGGTTGTATTAAGGGGCTATACCAGGGTAACTCATAAAAAAATTAGGCGATTTTCGGATACCGTACGTACGTACGTACGTTTCGTACCTACTCAATAGAATGTTTTGAAGTGTTTTGGACATAATAAGATATATTTTCAGCTATATTTTAAGATTTTATTTTACACACAATATTGAAAAATAAGAGAGTTATGTGCTGTCTTCGGAGGTGCCAAAAAAAAGTTCCCTAACTGCTAAAATGATACCGGCCGAATGAGTAGCTGAAATAAAAAAATCAAAAAGGTTATTAAAGTTGAAGGTATTTCCTATACAATGACCTACGATCTTTTTGATTGATTGAAAATTGTCAATTTGGCATTAAAAAACGTCCATTTTTTTACCCCAAAAACGACACTTTTTTTCAGAACTACGCCGTTTTGTTAATTTTTGACATTTTTCAAAAATCGTAGGTCATTATATAGGAAATACCTTCAACTTTAATAACCTTTTTGATTTTTTTTGTTTTAGCTACTCATTCAGCCGGAATCATGTCAGCAGTTGGGGAACATTTTTTTTTTCGGAACATCCGAAGACAGCACATAACTCCGTTATTTTTTAATATTTTTGTGAAAAAAAAACTTGAAATATAGCTGAAAATATACCTTATTATGTCCAAAAATTTCAAAATATTCTATCGAGTACATTCTTTTAAAAAATTCCCGAAAATTTTTTATGGGTTACAGTGGTATAGCCCCTTAAAAATCTTGCCAGTAACCTTTCAGCGTGCTTAGTCGCATTTTGACATAGCACGCGTTTTCTTAAAATTGGCGAAAAGCCTTTTCATCGCATCTATGATCGCATAATACTTGAAAAACTATTCAATGCCATCCACAGCATTACTATTGCATTGGTTTAGTTAGGAAGGGATTTAGGAAAGATAATGAAAATATTAATATAATATCAATAACGCTGTTGATCTAAATTACGCACCACGTTTTAATTTTTTGGAAATTTTTCAAATTCTGCGTATGAATGTTCAGAACAATACATAATATTCAATAAATTTTAGAATATTTGTATCGTACATATTCATTATTACCAAAAATTTATTTTTATCTTTTTAGTCCATTTGTAAAAATTTATTTTCTCCTTTTTAGTACATCTATAACACGTAGTAAAACGTGGTTTTGTAAAAGTTTTTTTTTTATAAAGTAATTTTTTTAATAAAATGGTTTTTTTTGGTGAAGACCTATAATTGGCTTTCAGGTGTTTAATTTTCTACGTATTGTTATTAATTTAGCTGTTGGTCTTCCGGCATTATTATTAAAATTAATAAAATAATTATCCCCAACGTTTTGTGCGCGTACAGGGTGGTCCACTTCGCCGGCCCGGTGTCGTACAACGCTCGCGGCATAGTGGAGCACAACCGCGACGCGCTCTGCCGCCGCTGCAGCGCCGCGCTGGCCAACGCACGAGAACCGCTGCTCGCCGCGCTATTCCACTGTGAGCGACTCACTCACTCGCTGACACATATATCGCACCCTTAAAATTAAAGTTACAGATGTGACGGTAAAGATTTCCATTGTTTGAGTACTTAAAATAATTACTTTTAATATAAAGTCATTCATTTGCAAAATTTGCTTTATATGGGAAAACTCAAAACTTTTTTGAGTTAGGTAATTTTAATTCTAAGGGTGCAATATTACAATTTTCCTTTTAAGGTTAAATGATTGTTCCCTCCATTATATTGTTATGTGTACGGTAAATGAACGTACATTGCGCCGCATCAGCAATTCCTCGATTCAATGTATTTTATTTTATAATTTTAATTGATTTCGTTTGTAAGCAAATTACTTGGTTATATAAATTAGTTCACAATTAGCAATCATCGCGTGTTCTCGTAATTATCATTTAGCAATAAACTTTTTACATAAATCAAATCACTTATCATTTAAAGAGTTGTGTGGAACACCATACAACTTTTATGGTCCTTCGAGATAAGGACCTCGCGAGTGCGTTTTTTATTACGAATATAATCGTGTTAAATCGTCGTGCGAGGTGTATGAACTATCAGTGACACGTGGAACTTACAGTGACGTTCACATCATCAGCAAGCATTTTGAAGAAAACATCTTCAATTCAACATTTTTCGGTTTTGTGTTTTTGGGTATTCTCGTAGAGTAGCGAATCGGTCGCCGGCCTCCCACCAGCGGGTCTCACCGGTTGATTGAGACGACGCGCATAATACCTACCAGGATTCCAACAGCACTAAACTAACACAGTGGTTCTTCTAGAAGTTGTTCAATCAGCATTTTAAGCAAAAATGGAAGACCTAATTGCCACGCAGTATCAGCTTATGCAAAGCATTGAAAGCGTTTACACCAACTTTAAGAAGGATGGCGCTGAACGCAAGACCTATTCTAACATCCGTAGGCGAATATCAGTACTTGAATCTTATTGGAACGAGTTCAACAGCAATCATATGCAACTTGTCGACTATCAAAACGTCGAGCACGAGTATTTTAAAAACAATCATTATCAGCGAACCAAGGAGTACTTCAAGGAACTCTTGCAATTTTTACAACTCTTCTCTTTATACACGGAAGATCCTTCGGTTCGCGATATGCCTGAGAGACCCCAGCTCGGCAAGCTACTAGTGTTCGAAACATCAAAACTGAAACCATCACCGTCACCGAGCGGCCGGGGCGCGGTCACGCCGCCGCCCGCAGCCACATTGACTTCTGACAACGACACCCACGCGGATGCCCCTGCGATGCCAGTGCCTCTATCAAGGTTACAACAAAGTTCTTTTTCGAAAGAAACGAAGAACAGCAGCACCACTAGCAAGTTGGATGAAATGCTTCGCAAGCAAAAAAGCAATTTCAAGGCATTCTCGCGTACGGTCACGAACATCGACCTTCAAAATATCTCGGAAAAATGGGAGTTCGATGATATTTTAAAACACATCGAGACACGTTGGGCTGCTATTGACCGCCTACACTGGGAGATCGATAGTGAGCTGTATGAAGAAGATAAGGAGTATGAGCGATCCTTTAACATCTATGAAAGAGAGTATAATCAGATTAAAAAGGCACTTAATCAAAAAATGTGGTCAGCATCTTTCAGAACGCATTCTACGCCAACTATGGACATACCTACGTTCAACGGTGATCATCATAAATGGGTATCTTTCAAGGACCTATTTTTGGAGGCGATTCATAACAACCGATCTTTGTCGAATGCACAAAAGATGCAATTCTTAAAAAGCAAAGTAAAGGGGGAGGCTGAAAAGCTTATTCAGCATCTTAACATCAGTACCGAGAATTATCAAATTTGTTGGGATATTTTAAATCAAAGATTCAACAATAGAAAGTTGATCTTCAGCTCACACATTAATATTCTTTTGAGTTTACCAGTAATGCAAGTACAGACAGCACCACTTATCAAGAAGATTCATGATACTGCAAATGAGTGTCTGAACGCTATAAAATCCCTTGGAGTCGACATCACTACCTGGGACCCACTAGTGGTTCACATACTATCGCAGAAGCTGGACTCAGAGACTCATAAGGATTACATAGAATCATTAAAAACCCCCAGAGAGTTACCTACATTGGCCGAATTTTTCGAATTTTTAGAAAGCAAATTTACTTCTCTAGAAGCTTCCAAACGAAAACAAGACAGTATTTCGCAAAAACCTATTGCACAACATCCGTCGTTTACTGCAAAGAGGTCAAATCAGCAAAATAATTATAATTATAATAAATATTCCACTAGCAATGCATATCAACCGAGCAAGCAGTTTGGAAAAGCATTATTTGTTTCGTCAGCAATACGATGCCCTCAATGCAAAGGAAAACATGGTATTTTTAATTGCAAGGAATTTTTGGATATGACTAGCGAAATGAAGTTGAAAGCCGTTAACAGCCTACGAATCTGCATAAATTGTTTATATGATCACAAGGGAAACAAATGCATCTCTACAAAAACATGTAGTAAATGCACAAAAAAACATAACACATTATTACATGATGCGTTTACGCAACCATCGAGCAGTGCCGATTTCAAGCATTCAGAAAGCGTCAATGTATCACAACAGAAAGCATCCGAGATTCTTTTAGCAACAGCATTAATCAAGGTATTAGCAGCGGATGGTTCGCATCATACCATGCGCGCGCTTATTGATCAAGGATCGCAGATATCTCTTATCACTGAGAATGCAGCACAGAGGCTAAGAGCGCCCCGCCGTCGTTGCAAAGGCGTGGTGTTTGGACTAGGCGCTCAAGAAAACAACAGCAAGGGTTCAACCCAGATAACAGCAGAAGCAATACATAGTAACTTCACCTTCAGCACAGATGTCATAATAATGAACAATCTTATCAATAATCTTCCGAATCAATCTTTCTCGAAACCATCGTGGCCACACATCGAACACATCAAATTAGCAGACCCCGAGTTTTACATCAGCAGACCTATAGACCTATTACTTGGTGCTGACATCTATTCGCTTATCATGATGGGAGGAATCATTAAAGGTGATAATGACACTCAGCCCATAGCGCAGCAGACCCAGCTTGGATGGTTATTATGCGGTAATGTCAAAACCTACCAATGTAATGTGATATTAAGCAATATCGACGACATCCAAAGATTTTGGTCAATTGAAGATATCGCTGACAGCCCTGAAAATAATTCGTTAGAAGATCATCATTGTGTGCAACATTATAGAGAGCAAACAACACGACAATCAGACGGTCGATACATTGTGAGGCTACCCATGAAACCAGGTGTCATGGAAAAGTTGGGAGAGTCAAAACAGAGAGCAATAGCACAATTTCGTCAATTGGAAAATAAATTCACAAAAAATAAAAAATTATCAGACGATTATAAGGCATTTATTAATGAGTATATTAAACTCGGCCACATGCAAAACGTAAACAAAGGTGACGGTAATCAGACACCGTCGTATTATCTACCGCACCATTGCGTCATTCGCCCGGACTCCGCTACTACATCACTGCGAGTTGTATTCAATGCGTCATCGCCTACGTCATCCGGACTTAGCTTGAATGATTTGATGTTCAGTGGGCCCAATTTGCAGCAAGATTTGTTATCATTAATTTTAAAATGGAGACAGTACGAGATAGCATTTACAGCAGACATCGAGAAGATGTTTAGACAGATCAAATTACATCCCGATGATCAAAATTTACACAAAATTTTTTGGAGAGATCCAAGTTCTTATCAAGCACAATATGACAGCCACAAGCATTCTATTCAAGAATACAAATTAACAACTGTTACTTATGGTACAAAAGCTGCACCCTTCCTTGCGATGATGACGTTAAAGCAACTAGCGAAGGACGAAGGCCACAACTATTCAGCCAGAGCTAAGCAAGCACTAGAAGATGCATTCTACATGGATGACCTACTGTCTGGTGGCCACAACATCAACAGTGCATCCACGCTGAAAACTGACTTAATAGCATTACTTAAGTCCGGCGGGTTCAACCTCCGTAAATGGTCCTGTAACAACACGGACTTAGTGAAGGCAACGGAACCAGTCACTAATCAGACGGCCTTCGACTTTAAGCACCCTGAATCAACAAAGGCTCTTGGATTACGTTGGAACCCTCATGAAGATAATTTACAGTTCCAGTTTAAGTTAAACGCTGCTCCGAAATCACTAAGCAAACGTTTACTTTTGTCGGAAATATCAAAGATCTTCGACCCACTGGGGTGGCTCTCTCCTGTCACTACAAAGTTAAAACTCCTATTTCAAACAGTATGGCTTCATAACATTCAATGGAATAGCGAGCTACCTACAGAGTTTAGCAAGGAATGGGAAATCATTCGTGAAGATTTAGATAATATCAACGAGATAAAAGTGCCACGGTGGCTGAAAAGTCATGAAAATGATACGATCGAGTTACATGGGTTTTGTGACGCATCAACCAAGGCCTACGCCTGCGTCATCTACTACAAAATTCAGCAACAAGACCAGGATGGCTCCGAGCATTCATCAATTATCATTGGAGCAGCAAAAGCAAGACTAGTACCTATTAAGAAAACAGTCACATTACCACGGCTCGAATTAATGTCATGTCTTTTGTTATCAAAACTAATGAATACCGTAGCAAGAACTCTTCCTAACTACAACGTTAAAAAGTTTGGCTGGACCGATTCCACCGCAGCACTAGGGTGGATTCAAGGCGACTCTAACCGATGGAAGGCATTTGTAGCAAACAGGGTTGAGAAAATCATAGCAGTTATGCCTCCTTCATGCTGGAGACACGTCAAATCCCAAGAGAATCCAGCTGACTGCGCCAGCAGGGGAATCACTGTAAAACAACTGCAGCAGCATACATTATGGTGGAATGGACCGTCGTGGTTGACTTCGTTTAACTCTGAAAATCATAAAGAAAATCAAGTTTACGTCACACATCAAGAAATAAAACAATCAAATAAAGGTCATTCAACAACAGCGGTCGCTACTACAAAGGAAAACAATTTAATTCACGATATCACCAGCAAAAATAGTAATTTTATTCATGTAACCCGAGTACTCGCTTGGATACTACGTGCAGTGTCGCGTAACCAACAATTACAAGAAAAACAATTATATTTATCAGTATATGAATTATCAAGAGCAAGAAATATGATTATTAAATACTATCAACATCTCGAATTTACAGAAGAAATCAACAGATTACAGAATCAAGAGAAGATCAACCCTAAGAGCAAAATCCTCAATTTAAATCCTTTCCTGGATAAGAAAGGATTGCTAAGAGTAGGTGGCAGAATCAAGCATGCACAAATAAAGGAAGATATGAAACATCCCTTAATCATCCCTCATGATGGTCATCTAACGAACTTGCTTCTAAATCAAGCCCATAGAAACACTTTTCACGGCGGAGCAAGGCTTACTCTATCACACCTTAGACAGCAATATTGGGTGATAGGAGGGAACAGAGCAGTTAAGAAGCACATACGCTCTTGTGTCATCTGCAGAAGACATAACCCTGAAAAGCAAACTCAAATCATGGGTGACTTACCGGCTGCCCGCAGTAATCCAACCCGGCCTTTTTACAACTGCGGCGTCGATTTTACGGGTTACGTCGATGTGAAGACAAACAAGGGTCGAGGAGTCAAGACTACCAAAGGCTACATCGCTGTATTCGTTTGTATGGTAACGAAGGCGGTACACTTAGAGCTAGTCTCAGACTTATCATCGTCAGCATTCCTAGCAGCACTCAGACGGATGTCAGCCAGGCGTGGAGCACCGCGTCATATATATTGTGATAATGGCACCAACTTTGTAGGAGCCAATCGCATCTTACAGCATGAATACCTAAACCTACAACAAATATTGGATGACGAATTCTATTCCCAAGTCACTGACATGAAAATAGAATTTCATTTCAACGCACCATCATGGCCCAGTGCGGGTGGACTTTGGGAGGCTGCGGTCAAGAGCCTGAAGCACCACCTCCGTAGAGTACTCGGTGAGCAAAAACTCACCTACGAGGAGTATTCCACGTTATTAGCTCAAATCGAAGCGTGCTTAAACACTCGACCGCTTTGTTCCATCACAGAAGATCCTGAAGACATTAATTTTCTCACTCCGTCCCACTTCTTAGCCAGTGGTCCTACGCTCAGCATAATCGAAACAGAACGAGATGAAAGAACGAGATGGCAGTTGACACAGAAAATATTTAATGATTTATGGAAGCGATGGCAAAACGAATACCTTAGTCAATTATCAGCTCGCAGCAAGTGGCAGCAGCCCCAGCAAAATCAAAAGATTGGCGACATAGTAATCATCCACGATGCAAACTTACCACCTGGAAAATGGTCCCTTGGAAGAGTCGTTGAGCTGCATCCTGGAAGGGATGGACAGGTACGAGTTGTGAGCCTCAAAACAAAAAGCGGCATCATCCAAAGACCAATCGTCAAGTTATCAACATTACCTATAAATAATCAAAAAGAGCCGTCGCAGCAAAACAAACAACCAGAAACATCAAAAACTAATTCGAAAAAAGTAGCGCTGAATCTTTGTTCTAGTATCAAAACAATGATTGTTACCCTACTGACAATGATGCTCATATTACCAACTCAGTGCTCATATAATATAGCTCCGTTAAAAAACGGCCAAGCTATTTATTTCGATAAGATTTCGGACATGCATCTAGCAAGAGATGAGTGGAAGCTCATTGTTTATTATGATATGGGGCCATATTGGGAAGGCTCTGAAATATTAACAAAATATATAAACAATTTGGAAATTTTATGTAACCGAAATAAACAACATCTGTGCGAAGCAATCATGACCCAATTACAACATGGCTATAATGAACTCGATCACTACAATCACCTGTTGCTCGGTCAGCAATTGCTCGAAGCCGCTACTAGGAAGTCACGTGCGCGGCGCGGTCTTATCAACGGAGTCGGAAACATCGCGCGCTCACTGTTTGGAGTTCTCGATGATCAATTTGCAGAGCAGTACCAAAGGGACATCGAACTTATGAGGCTTAATCAGAAACACCTAGTCGCCCTTTGGAAAAATCAGACCTCTATTATCGAAGCAGAGCATAATTTACTACAAAGAATTGAAACAACGATGAATAAGCAGCATAAAATCATCAATCAGCATATAAACAAAATTGAAAAAATTACAAACTCTCAGAATGAAAAGATTCAAGATGTAATGAACAGCAACGAGTTCGCGTTATCAGCCATTATAGTAAACGATGTGTTACTGAATCTCAGAAACATTCAAGAATACTTACTCGACACAATTGCCGACCTTCATTATGGATCATTTAATATACACCTTATAACACCGGAACAGCTGCTTAAGGAATTGAATATCGTATCAGGACAACTTTCTAAGGACTTATCCTTGCCGATTAACAATGTGATGGGAGATTTGCCTAAATTATATCATCTGCTAAAGGTCAAAGCGAAAATGACAAAAGATTTTTTTATAATTGAAATTAGATTGCCTTTAGTAACAAGAGATTACTATGAAATATATCAACTGATACCTATTCAACACGGAAATCAAAGCAGCGTAATCAGCATAAAGCCTGTAGCAGACTTCATCGCTCTGAATACCCAGAAAGATTCATACTTACCTATGACTCAATCAGACGTACAGAAATGCAGCCAATACGATGAAGTCACTAACTTGTGTTTATTACAGAAACCTACGTATCAAATGACGTCCGATAAGAGTCTCTGCGTCAGAAGTGACGTAACAGAACAGTGCGTCACTAATATTGAAGCATGCAAATCAAAGTGGGTAGAATTACATGAATTAAATACTTATTTATTTTCATGTTGCGGACAGTGCACAGTTCGCATCATATGTGAGAATCAAGTTTCATCGGAGCTATTGAATGGCAGCGGAATAATAAATCTTGGAGAAAACTGTATGATCAAAAATGAGCAGTTTGTGATTTATTCGCATAACCGACGAGAAAACAGTCTCCATACTGAAGCAGATATATTAAAAATAATTATTCCGCCGATTAATCACATTATAGACTTGAAGATCCCGGCGATCCTATCCGTCTCAGACCAAGAAAATAACATCAGCCATTCTCAGTTTCAAATAGAATCCAATAAGATAGATGATCAGATACAGCAGCTCAAGAATGCTGACGTGGAGTCAAGGCCAGCAGATGTCTCAACTCATGATTTAACACAATATTTACTAATTAATTTAATTCTAGGTATCATCATAGTGGGTGGCGTCGCACTCGCCTGGCGTAGGATACGCCGACGGTGCAGGCAGCACGCCGTCAGCTCAGCAGGCTCGGCGAGCGAGGCTGAGGCGGCGCGAGCGCCCTCGCCCCCGCCGCCCCCTCAACCCCCACGCGTCGCGATCCGAGCGCGTCTCTCGCAGCTATTGAGTGGCCCGTCAGACGACATTGAAATGACTGATATAAGATACGCTCGGGTAGCTAACAAAGCGACGTCCCCGAGTTTTCCTAATCATTTTACAAAATGATCTAATAATTTGAATTTTTAAGTGACATGTAAATATTTAAGATTTTAAATTGTTTATTACCTATCCTTATCACTTAATCATTATCAGTCCTTCAAAATTAATTTTCCCAGCATCCCACCCCTTTTATCTCCTGCCCCGGAGCATGTACGGTAAATGAACGTACATTGCGCCGCATCAGCAATTCCTCGATTCAATGTATTTTATTTTATAATTTTAATTGATTTCGTTTGTAAGCAAATTACTTGGTTATATAAATTAGTTCACAATTAGCAATCATCGCGTGTTCTCGTAATTATCATTTAGCAATAAACTTTTACATAAATCAAATCACTTATCATTTAAAGAGTTGTGTGGAACACCATACATTATGTATGAATGTGTGTGTAATAGCTATAAAATTTATGTTATTCCTATCTTAATATGTTATTGAAGTAACAACACGTCCGTTAATTCCCTCCTGTAACTATCAAGCAAAAGTGCACTTTATCACTACAACAATGATTCTGATTTCAATTTTGTTTCCCGAGACTTAGGGAAATTAACGTCTTTAGTGATTTATTCGGCCTAGTGGGTGGAGGATCACCAGGACAAACGGACGTCATCGAGCATATTTTAAAATTGGGATTTGCCCACAGCTGGCGCTAGTAGCGCAGGAGGTAGTGCGCGTGGTTCGCCGCGACGGCCGCTGGCGCTGGCGTGTCGGCAGCGCGCTCTGGTAGGCGCGCTGGTTCGGCGCCTGGCGGCAGCCCCCGCCCCCCGGCTAGTGCGCTGTCTGCGCCCAGACCCGCTGCTTCGCGCGCACCGATTCGACGCCCAGCTGCTGCGCCGACAGATCAGAGACCAGGGGTGCGTTACTTTTCATTTCCATCGTAAAAGTAGCTAGATCGCGGAGTCAATCTATCCAAACATTAACACGACTAAGTATAAGCAGGTTCCAATTAATAGAAGCTATTATATTATGATTTTGAGTCTCTTTTTAAAGTTTAACGGATAGAGGAGTACCAGCATTAAGTCCATCCGTTGTACAATTGATATATTTATGACCGAAAATTTATCTTTTGCATTATTTTTGCTTTAATTTCTATTTACGTAGTGTACGAGCTCGCTACGTACAATGCCTTTTTTCCCTGTCATCACTTTATAAGTTTTCAACCACTGCACAAGCAGTCCGCATTCATCAACCATACCAAGCGCGTGCGCGTGCACGTGCTAGTGAGTTACGTCTATTCTAGATATTTTTGTAATATTGTTTTAAAGCTACCAGTTGCATTATAGTAGTTTATGATACTGTTGCATAATAAGGGTTCTTATAACATGAGTGTGTTTTAAAAAAACGAGCCGTAGGCGAGTTTTTTTATAGCATCACACGAGTGTTATAAGACCAAGTTATGTACAGTGTCATACACTACTTTATCTACTCTCATACTATAATATGTAAAACAATATTGCAAATAAAACGCTGAATATAACAACAAATTTATTTAAATGTCAAATGTTGGCGCCAAGGTGCAAACATCAATTGCGCATGCGTGTTGCGTCGGTCGTCGAGGACTCGTTCATTGAAACCTTTTTAAAGTAGAGGTTCAACCTCCTTGGTCCAGCTGGAGGTTGTATAGGTGTATCGTTATGATTAAAAAGTTATATTATGTTACAGGTGTCCATACAAGACCTGTATCGTAATGAAACTTTTTTGACGTGATAACGTCTTATAAATTGGTTGCGGCTGGGAGTCACTTATGAAAAAGTGTAACGCTCGGTAACGTTACGATGAGTCACCGAACGAGAGAGAGGCCCGCCGAATGCCTTGCGTCTCTCTCCCACTCAACTATGATCGGTCTGCCGCGCGCATTGTGCAATTTAATTATATTCATATCAATAAATATTCTACCGAGAAAAAGACGTTGTCACGTAAAATCTTCGCCCGTAAAATCGACTTTACAGGCAAAAAAAAAAAAAAAAAAAAAAAAAAAAAAAAAAAAAAAAAAAAAAAAACCGACTTTTATTTTTTTTATTATTTTTGGCCTGTACGTAATGTTTGTCATAAGCATTTTGTTTTCAGTTTTAGAATCTTTGTATTATAGTATTAGAGTAGATAAAATGTATAAAGTGTAACGTTCGTCGCAGCATAATGGACATGGCGCTGCTGCGAAGGAGCGGGTGGTGCGAGTCGATGTGCGCGCGCTCGCTGGTGGGTCGCTACGGGCTGCTGGGGGGGCTGGGGGCGGGGGAGGGGGCGGGGTCGGAAGTCAGTGACCCCGTGCGGGCGGCTCGGGCCCTACTGCGCACGCTGCCCATCCCCAGCGCGGAGTTCGCCTACGGCAGAACGAAAGTGTTCATAAGGAGCCCGCGTACTGTAAGCATTCTATTAGAAATGGGACTTCGACGTATTTTTCGTTGACGAAATTAGACCGTCCATCGACAAGTCGACTAACTAGTTAATTTTGTCGATTAGTTAACGCGACAACGGCAAACGATGATAGTGTCTACGGACGCGACGCAACGACGGTTTACAAAAATAGCAAATATTAACTTCTACGTGATAAACTTATGGTTTAAATTGATTTGCTCGATGATGATATATTAACGGACGATTGAGTTTGTATTAACCGTTTACGTTAGCGTGTCATCGTCGCGTTGTCATTAGCTAAGACACAAGTTTAGCCGTCTAAGAATTGGACTAGTTCACGAATGAACTTAGACGGTGAAAGCGTCGATTGCACGTAGACCCTCTATTTGGTTAATTTACCGAACATAGCAGTTCTAGTTTTACCTAATGGGGCGCGGCGACTGAGTCGAGGTCACCGCAGGTCATGACGACATGACCATTACATTACATTCTAACGATAGAATTAAACTTACAGACTTCAGTGATATACTCCCTAACATTCAATCCATAAACACTTCGTACATTTCATTCAACATGTTATATAATAGTTTAAGTGACGTTGATTATACTAGAACATTGTTTTAAAATTTATGGAATATTTTTAAATAATAACTTTTTACATCTACATCCCTTTTAATCACTCACCCGCTCATCCCTGAACATTGGTACTTCGAGCGATCATCTCGTTTAAACCGTTCGTTGATTCAACGCCCATCGCTACCATAGACCTCGAGTCGCAGTCACCTCCAGGTGTGTATCGTCGGCAGGTGTGGGAGTTGGAGGCGCTGCGCAGTGCTCGCGTGTGTGCGCTGGTGAAGGCGCTGCAGCGCGCTTGGCGCCGCGTGTTGCGCAGGCGTCGATCGCACGCGCAGGCCGTCGTAGCGCGCGCCTGGCGTCGGTACAAGGTGCTTCACACAAACTGGTTCTCGGTTAAACATTACTCGCACTTTAACATATTTTTCATTGAATTTGTATGTTCAAGAAATGATTCCCTACTTTATTAAGCAATCACATAGAATTGCAAGACATGAACAGTCATTACTTTTGTGCGTCCGAATTGCGTCGCATGCGTTGTGGGCTTTGTTTTAAGTGTTATACATCGAAGCCATATTCCAGTGTTCTTCAAATAAATTTTTGCCCGTGTTGTTTGCGTCGAACCGTGTTATTGTAATAAATACTGAAAGCGACCTTTTACTTCACAGGCCACGCGTGACCTACCAGAGCGGCGAGCGTCGCACCACCGTCCTCAGGTAAGGCAGCGGCGTTAAGGGGGTAAGGAGCCCGCAGCGGTTCCGGGAGCTGAGAGCAGAGTTCTGTATATAGAGTAGACTCCTCAGCCTCCAGCGCGATACTTGGCGGATCATCTGTCCTTCTCGCACAATAGCGTGTTCTCTCGCTCGCACGATTACCAACTTTAAAGAGCGCGCCTATTTAATTTTCACAACTCCGTGAAAGTAGAATTGTCGGTGGTGACGGGGAGACCGTGCGAGTGAGAGAGCAATACAAGAGTGAGAAGGACAGGTGGTCCTCTAAGTATCGCGCGTTAGACATTGCTCGATAGATCCCTCGCCTACTCTGTTTATCCGCTACCGCGCGCCCCACCCCTCTCAACAGTCCCAATGCTGCACGAATTGTGGAAAAAATGTCGGCCGCCGGACTCTTAGACAAAAATGCCATTTTCTGGCTAAATAATGAAGCTAGGTCCCAACAAAAATATTACCGTAAAGCCGATTAAGCAAAGAATTCACCACAGAATATTTGGATCTGTAGAACTCAAAAATTAATCGTCATTTAAAATAAAACAGCAGGCCACGCGGATTTTAAATATTTTATTTTATTTTCTACCGTGGGTTGACAATAGAACTCTTTGGCTGAGAGTGGTGAATTGATCAGGTGGCGGAGCCGCAGCGCGCGTCCGCGGCGCTGGTGATCTGGCGCGCATGGACTGTAAGCGCTCGGCGCCACTACCTGTCGACGCTGTGGGAGCGCCTGCCGCCCCGGCACCGTTCGCCGGCAGCGTGCACGGCGTGGCCCCCGTGCGCACTGCCTGCGCTGATCGGCCGCACGGACGCGCTGCTGCGCCGGCTGCACCACCGCTGGCGCTGCCGCCTCTACCGCGCTAACGTCGACCAGGTGGCGCGCAACCGCATGCGCGAGAAGGTATCTATTATTGGAGTTTAACTCCTTAACAATCGTTTCGTATACAGCGCGCGGTATAAAAAATAGATGGGTACTAAAATCTAACGTTAACAAAAGTGAAGGGTCACATTTCCTTTGCGTAATATGCTCCCCGCTCCTCAGTCCCTATAGCATTCGGTATACATGAAAAATATCATAAATAATAATAATAAAAAAGAATATAAATAATAATATCATAATTTAAGTAGTATATTTTATTAAATAAATATAAATATATGAATTCATTTTCTTACTTTGCCTATTATATATATTTTACGATAATCGTTTTTAAGGAGTAAACTCCAGTCATGCGTCGGAGCTGCCACGCAGACAGTATCCTTATAATGTTAATAACAATTTTAAATCTTAGTTGCACCCAACGATACTTTAATTGGGAGCCTCATATGTCTACAAATACATTCAACATCGGGCTGGTAGTACCGGGAAGACGGGCTAACACGGAGGCGCGCTGTTTTCTCATAACAGCTTAAAAACATCCGTATGCACCTCCGCAAACATCCTGAGGCACTGTGGTGTCCTCGATTACTGTCAGGGTATCCATTAAATGAAAGCAGTCAGTACTTTCACCAAGCAGCACACGCACGTCCGCACCGGCCGACGGTCGAGCGAGCAATGCCCCTCTACCGCTGTAGGCCGTGCGTACGGGCGTGTGTCGCTTGCACTTTATTAATACGTCACACCTCTTCCTTTTCAACTGATTCGAATAATTTGAGACAATGAAAAATAATTCAAATACATTTATGTAATTAATATTCCTAAATAGTATATCTTGAATTGTTATTTAACTAAGAAGTATTTTTTTTTTAATTATGTTTTATTACTTGCAGCAAAATACTCTAATCTTACGTGTCCTCTATTTTTCCTCTTTTAACCACCTAAAGGTGTATCAGTTTTTTTTACATAAATTTATTTCGTTTTCGTCGAATCATCAGCTTACAATATTGTTTAATTACAAGCTTTATAATAATAATTATAACTTTAAAAGCTAACAAGGTTTACTAAAGTGAGCTCACTCAGTGTGTGAACCTACGAACCCCTATTGTAGTATCTGAATGCCAACTACTCTATTAAGATAAATGATTGTGCATTATAAAATGTCGTTTTATTCGGTTATCTCCTAATAAAGGACTCACAAATTAATAAAACAATATATATAATTATATATTTATAGCATCATGTAGTGCATATGCAGGAGATGACAATTTTGTTTTATTTAAGTTTCTCTCTAAGTTATCTTCAATTAACCAATTAAGGGTTTTATCCAATATATTGCTACGTCATCAACGAACAAAATACACGGTTCATTCATAACCTTCGGCAGGTCTATTATGTAAACTAAAAGCAAGAGAGTCTTAGGCACTCCCTTGTGATGTTGAGGCATTATTATTTTTAATATCAAATCGAACTCTATAAACTTTTCTACTCATATGATTATAATATTCGATTTCAACATATTGCTGTCTATCTTTTAAATAAAAGATAAACCATTTGTGAGCTGTATTTGGGATACAACTAGTTTATTAATATTTTATGTTGCACACGGTCATACGCCTTGTACATACGTATGTAGCAATATTCGAATAGCATATTTTTACTGGCCAATTACTTATTATCTTTTGAATGTATTTGAGAAAAGCTAATAAAGTTGACTGACTGTAATTATTTAGGTCACTTTTTTGGTTATTCTCATGTAATGGTAATCACTGATGTTTTTTAATGAGTCAGGATAAACTTCTACTTGCATAGATTGATTGACAGTGAAAGAGAAGGTAAGTTCGACCGCACATTCACAATCAAATGTGAGCGTAGTTCATCAAAACCGTCACTTCTATATTTTTATTTAGTTATTAAATTCTCACTACGATTACATTGTACACTACTGAGTCTACTACCAGTTCGGAAATTGGGAGACCCTTCCGAGATAAACTGGCGGAAGAAACTCGGGCAGGGGGACCGACCTCCATCTTACTGTTATTATTTGCAAAGAGAGCTAACTACATCATCAGGTCTTGCAACGTGTGTTTTTGTAAGTATTAATTTATTAATTATTGGATCCCAAGCAGGTGGAACGCTCCAACCATGGTCTCTATTGAAATTTGGATGTTTCCTGATTTCAAAGCCTCGCGTAGTGTCCTAGGAACAAGTCTTTGTTCTCTAGCGAGAATTTAAAGTTTATCGATACGAATGTAGTAGTTTGGCCCCTTAAAAGCATGCTCACACTCACACACTGCAGACTTAATATCGTGCCTATGTTTTATGTCAGCTACGTGTTCTATAATGCGCGTCCCTATACTTCTCTTTGGTTGTCCGAAGTATGGGAGAACACAGTCACAATCGATTTTGTAGACACCTGCTGCCTGGAGGGGTATATTGCATTTGACCGGTCGTAAGAATTGGTTAATCTTCCTGGCTGGTTTAAAGTAAGTATTAATGGAAACCCGCTTCAGAATGTTCCCAATCTTGTCAGTGACCCCCTTCATGTAGGGACGGACAGCAGGTTGACGTTCTACTGTGGCTGGTTGGTGCGGCTTCTGTGTCGTAGTTTTGGTACTCGCAACTTTTTATCTTGTAGTACTCGCTTGTCATGCTGAAGCTCAGTAGTCAGATATTGTTAGGCACAGATGTCGCGAGTTCTCTGAAACAAAGATTTCCCATAGGTAGCCAACTGTATAGGATGGTGGTGAAAGTCACCATTTAAATATCTATCTGTATGAGTTGCCTTTCTATACACTGTATGACTAAGGGTTTGATTTAGATTGCTGCTGATTTAAACATTTAAGAAGGCTATTTTATTGTCTGTCATTAATTCCATAGTGACATAATGCAATCTTGTACAAGTAAGCTTGTGAATAGAGATTGAACATCGAAGCTAACCATAGTTTCATCATTAGTGAGATGTAGATCT
The DNA here is from genome assembly GCA_927399485.1 of Calamotropha paludella. Classification (NCBI taxonomy): domain Eukaryota; kingdom Metazoa; phylum Arthropoda; class Insecta; order Lepidoptera; family Crambidae; genus Calamotropha; species Calamotropha paludella. The sequence goes on along the minus strand of OV656815.1, from coordinate 26,643,361 downwards.
CACTAACAAAATGGTAGGGTATGGTGCCTTACTTTGTTTCGATAACAGAAACTCGTCAAGCTTATTGCTTACTATTTTATAAACATCAAAAGTAGTTGTTACTCATTATCATCCCATAAAGAGAAGAGTAGCTCTTTTCTTGACTGTTGTATCTACCCCCGTTGTCAAAAGATATATTCCCAGGGTCGTCATCCATTTGTCCCAGCGTAACCCCAGTGACATCGAATTGTCATCGCATTGCAATGGCTCTACGATGGCAGGCTGAACATTTTAGGCGACCCAGAACAATGTCTGTACGCCTTTATTTTGCGCCCTTGGCGCCATTGAATATGGTGTGTCACATTTATACCTATGCATTATAACAAATTTAACGGTAACACGCCCAAGTTTCTTTTTAACATGTTATCAGCAGTCTGTACTTGTAACTTGACTTCTATGCATACTGGTATTCTATTATTTATTGTTTGGTTTTGTGTTTCACAACAAGATACCTATTTTACTATAATAAATGTCATCTCGCATCAATAACTCTTTTTCCTTCTTGTACCTACTTCTTATAAATTCCAAAATTTGTATAGTGTATAAATACACCTTGTATGTAATTTTTTCAATACATTAACATATTTTTGAAGCCACATAAAAACAATATTTGGTAAAAGTTGCCTTTAGTTTATATGTGTTTTCCTACTGGAAATAATTTTATTAATAATAATGTCTGATGCTAATAAATAAAATGTATTGGTATTTTTATTGATTTATTTTCTCTTATAGACTTGTGTTACTCAGTTATATCCTGGAGCTTTATGCCACTCCGGATATATATCTAATCATTCCATTCAAAATTCTTAGCATATCCAGTATATCCAATCCAATCACATGGGTCAATTCCAAATCATTTGGTCAAATACCGACTGGCTAACTACATAACAGATATCGACAGCGAAAGCGTCGAACGAAAGACTTAGAGCGCCGAAAACGCTTTTTGTGTTTTCTGTGTTTTCCGATGAACGGTAAAATTCTTAAAAACGCAATACTGCTGATGCTGCGTTCGCTCTGACTGAGGTGGCAAGTGTCATTATAAGCGAAACAAGCGCTGCATAAAGTTTTGTTTCTATAAAACGGTAGCAAATTTGAAGCGCTTCATGTGCTCTTATTTTGCGAAATCTTATTAGTCCGGATTTAATAAACAGATGCGGATATTGTTAAATATATATAATAACACGTTAGTTGGATATATGGTATGATTTGGTATGGTTTCAAAAAATTAAACTACTAGTCCGGATATATTTGGTGGATATGGATAATCACTGGATCTATATCTTTTTAGGAAGAATATAGGATAACTCCGATCTATTTCCGGAGTCACCTTACGCATGTCCAGTCCCTTACCCCGTACGGTTAAGAGTGTATTCAGAAATAAATTAACCAGCGAATATTCATTTTATACCACTTCCAAATTACATACTTTGCCTATAACATTAAATCATCTAGATTGACTGTAATTCGATAACTTTTAACTAGTATACAATATTTTTTTACATACATGACGGCGAGGCCTCACGCCGGTCATCAGAATGCTGTATATTATCCAAAAAGAGTTGCAGCGGTCTTTAAAATAATAACGTGTATGGATGTAGGATAGACTTCTTTATTATTTAAAACCACTTGCAGTCTAAAATCGCAAATGATGCACGAGATTTCAATGGATAAAAACGTGGTGATCCCCGAGACGGCGTGACAACCTCCCTGCGTGGTGGTCTAACGAAAAGTAACGTTCTCGCTCGGTATAAGCTATGAAGTAAAAGTTATACCCTTATAGCGTGCAAACGGTCACTATAAACTAACCGTTTTACGCTTATTGTATTCTAACTAAACGTTTACACTTATAGCACGCTGACAGTCTGTGCTTCTCAAGTCATCTTAGAAACGTTTAGTGTTGCCAACTTGCAACGCCTCTTTAAGGTCACGCCATGTAGGATTTCACCCAGGTACTAACCTGACGTTTTCCATTTGATAAAATCGTACCTTGTACACAAATCCTTACTGACAAAAATTATTTTAGGCGTAACCTCTAGAGTTTAATTTAATCTAATTGAAATAATCGAATGCTTCAACATATATAATATTACTAACCTAACCTATTATCAAATGAATATCAAATTCAGAAATAACATTACGTATAATTCCGAAAATATTATTTGTTTATTTCAGTCATAAGTGTAAAATACTAATGTCTTTTAATATCACTATAAAAGACGAGATAGTTATCGTAGGTAATTATGTTTGAATGTCTTTACAACGATTTAATTCTAAATCGATGCCCCTTAGCAAGTCACACCTTTGTGCACCTTGTTACCATTGTTGCACTTTGGCAAAATCACACCTTTGTGCACCTTGTTACCAATGTTGCACCTTGGCAAAATCACACCTTTGTGCACCTTGGCACTATTGTTGCACCTTGGCAATATATTCTTGTACCCCTTGGTACATGTCTTTTCAAATTAAAGTATTGTAGTATATCCACTTGTCTGTATAACCTTTAAATAAGTTTTGACGTAATAACCATTGAAATTCAAATCGTTGTTTCAGGAATATAAGAAACTACTTAAAATCTATTTTTTTTGTATCATAGTATGTTTTATTTAACCCGTGTAATGCAATGTAATATTTAACCCGTACAGGGTTACTATTAACTGAATTAAAATCTCGATCGATTTAAATCGTAAGTAAGATTAGGTTTGGTGTGGGTAGGTAGCACAAGCCAGAATTATTAAAAGCAAGAACAAGACATTCATTACCAGAATAACATGGCAGAAATAACCGTGAAGGTAATAATAATCTCAACACATACATTATTCAATCGAGTGCTTATTACAAGGTTATAAAGATTTTCTTTATAGCAAAATAGGATGACTTCATATATTTTCTTTTCTTAAAATAAAATAGTTATCAATAACTACACAAGTTCTTTAGAATTGCAATTAACACTGCCGTTATTCAAGTTGATATTTACATTGCCATAATCAATGATTTTTCAACTCTTCTTAGAATCAAGTGGATAAACTATTTAACATTTTTTTTTGTCTCAATACTATGAGACAGCCTTTTTTGCAGATTGGTTCGTTATCTCCCTCCTTTAATTTGATTTTCACGAGCTAATTTTTCTATATACCACTTACTTGAAGGCTCGTCGCCACGTGTGGTGTCCTCGATTACTGTCAGGGTATCCATTAAATGAAAGCAGTCAGTAGTTTCACCAAGCAGCACACGCACGTCCGCACCGGCCGACGGTCGAGCGAGCAATGCCCCTCTACCGCTGTAGGCCGTGCGTACGGGCGTGTGTCGCTTGCACTTTATTAATACGTCACAGGCACTACAACAATAACCACAGCCCTTAAAAACCATTACATAAATACATTTACTGGTTCAATCAAACAGCCAATTGAGGTCACATTTCTGGAGCGGAGCGAGCGAAGCTCCCATGGATCAGCTTCAATGGCGCAATGTCTGTTACGCCATAACTTCCTTAGTTCTTAACCGATTTTAATATTTTTTGTTTGGAATCGAATCAATAGGTTTAGGATCATGTGACGGAGCGAACGAGACGAATTTTGAAATTCGCAAAAATTCCCATTGAAAAATATCTCTTCGTTTTTTAGGTATTACGCTCCGCTCCAATATATGGTGCTAGCGTAGCTTTATGCTTAGCGACTGCATCGCCTAGTATATATAAAAGAGTATTCTTTAGACAACATTATTTTATAAACACCATCCATTTTTTTTCTAGACATAAGATATCATTCAAACACTTTATTGTTGAAAAAAATAGGTAGGTAAAATTTTCGCAAAAAAATATTTTTTCGGAGCGAATTATTACAACAGCTGGTTACTGGTAAGATATATCTACAGTTCATCAACCGCCCGAAACGTTTTGAATGAAACAGCGCCCCACCGAGCTTCCAAAAGTTGCGCAATGAAATCCGGCAACCTCCCGCGGCGCATAAGCTTGCGTTTACGCATTTACGTTGCGTAATTACCTACCTACCTAATGAAATGTGTTCACAGTTGCAATTGAAATCGAGGGCGAAATAAAACGGCCAGTTGATGCGAAGGTGGCCCAAAGCCTCGAGAAATTAAAAATAAGAATAATCCGTGCATTTGACGAAGTGAGAAAAAGTAATAAAATAAATGTTCGTAAACGTGCAAGACTGTATAGAGAAAATTCACCTACACTTTGAAGTATATTGTATGGATTTTTATTTAATTATTGGGTTAGAGTAAAGCAATGTGTGCAGGGTGGCTAAGACTTGTAAAATTTTTCACAAAAATATAAATCTCTTATTTGATAGAATCAGGCGTTACTTGGCGGAAGTACATATCCATTTGTAAAATAAAAATATGTAGCTTACTTCCGCAAAACTCAAGCAGTGTGCACCGCCCGCCCGCCCGCAAATAAATGCAGGAACCGCATACACCGGCACCTTCACCAGCTGCTCTACACGTGTTTCGCCCCCACTCGGAGCATCATCAGGAGTTGTCAGACCGTGCAATAACGAGCACTTAGTGCTCGGTCCCTATGTATATGTTGCTTACATATTTTTATTTTACTAAAAATCTCTTAATTACAATTTTTTTTATTATATCCTGTAAAATGGACAAAAAATAGCTTTTTGCTCTTGTTATTTTGTTCCTCCAGCTTCTGGTTTAGCAGCAAATGAGCGGTAATGGTGTTTGACACTTAGAATAATTTTGCTGAAATATATGAAATGTGTAAACCTTGAATTTATTAATGCTGTTGGATAATGTGCTTAAAAATAAATGCTTTTTGCTCGTATCATTTTTTTTCTGCGGCTTCAATTTTGGATATTTTTTTAATATTGAAATGTCGTATCGTGGAATTTATTACTTTGTTATACCGATTTTCGAATTGCCTGTGCGATCCCGGTGTATTTTAGATTCTGTGGTTAAAAAACACCCTTTGCTGTAATCCAAACAATTATTTTACATAAGTTGATTCTTTTTTTTAAATGCGCCTTAGTGCAAAAAGTGTGGTTTATTTTTATGTTATTTTTTTATATTTTATTAAAAGTATTATGGATTAATAAAGTTCTAATCAACAAAACGAAACCACTCTTACCTTCTTCAATTTGACGATTCTAATCTTTTTTCGCAACTTATGAAAATCATTGTTATGTATCAATGAAAAACAGGTCGTGTAATCATTTGCAACACCGTGCGTAGCGTGATTGTGACAACAATCGGTGGTTTTCATTGGATAACTTTGTATAGCCGTAACTTATTATTTTAGTACTGTTTGGTAGTAATAACGAAACTAGTATTTTTTCTTTTAATTATTTCCTTCAACGTGTTGTACGTTGCGTGCGCAGGTGACGGCGTCGGTGCTGTTCAAGGAGCGTAAGGCTTCGTACGCGCGCAGCGTGGCGCACCCGTTCGTGGGTGACTACGTGCGGCTGCGCGCGTCGCTCGCGTGGCGGCGGGGCGCAGGCGGCGGGGGCGGGGGTGGGGGTGACGCGTACGTGGTGTTCGCGGACGTGGCGGGGCGCGTGGGCGCGGGGGGCGCGCGGCCTGTGCTCTGCGTGGTGTCCACGAACGCGCTGCTGCTGCTCGAGCCGCGCTCGCTGCGCGCCAAACGGCGGGTGCCCGCCGCGCACGTGCACCGCCTCTCGCTCTCGCCCTACGCGGATGACCTGCTCGCCGTGCACGTGCGTGCCGTACGTATCATCTCTCGCTCTCTATTTTACTCTCTCTCTCTTCTCTCTGTCTGCGCTGTGGCTCTCAACTGTCCTACAGCCCTGTATATTACAAATTTTAACTGAACATTGCAGTTTTTTGTTAATTTTCCATAAATACCACCTTTTTAGTTACTTCCACTATTTCTTCGAAATATTCTACTACTTCCTTTTTTCAAAATTGTCATGGAAACTTCGAAGTTGTGCAAATTTCCCTTAATGTTTTTGATTTCAAGTACGACATGCGACAGTTGTTTTAAGCAAATATTAATTCCATTAATACCGTTATGTTGTTTCTGTAAAATGAGATCCAAGGTGGACGTTAAATGACTGACGCTGGTGTCGTTGATATATGCCTTGCAACTTGTGCACTGAATGGTAGCTTGTTTTGCAGGTCTAAGTTATCGATAGTTGATTTCCAATAAGCTTGCCCACGATTAGCAATATGACACATATTCTCATAATATCCTCACTCGTACGAGAGATCACCCTGTTCTGTTCTTAAACGACCTCATCATCCCTGACCAGTTGGGCTTCCGAACCAAGCACTCGTGCCCCCAACGAGTCCACTGCGTAGTATATCTCGAGCGTTTTCTTCTCCAGATCGTGGCGGTTTTCTGTGATGCAGCCAAGGTCTTTGACAAGATCTGGCATGCCGGACTAATCGTCAAGCTGTACAAACTTAATCTGTCAGTGAAATTGGTCCGGCTAGCAGTATCGGGTCTCCTCCACCGTACCTTTCTCTTTAGATCCGAAAGTACGTTCAACCTCTCGAACTGTTACAGTGGGCGTGTCTCAGGGCTCCATCCTGGCTCCTCTTTTATACATAGTCTACACAAAAGACGTTACCGTCCTAGCAGATAGGGTACAACTGTCCCTATTTGCCGACGATACCGCTCTGTACCTAAAGGGCCCGTCCCCTCATGCTATTCTCCCGAGGCTCCAGACCTCAATCAACAAGATCCGCAAGTGGCGCATCGATGTAAACCTGGATTAGTCCTTCGCTATAAGCTTCGATGCCAAACGCTCGTGTGTCCAACCCGCCCCGACTTCAGGGGAAGGCCATCCCTTGGCAGCGCACTGCCAAATTCCTAGGGGTCACTTTTAACCAAAAACTGACAAACTCTCCTAATGTCGGGAGGGTGTCCCGAAAAACGCGTTTCTACCAAGGTCACCTCAATCTTATGTTGAGACATTACCGCCGCATGTCGCTTCGATACAAGCGCACGCTCAAAAAGATTTGCATACGATCTACGCGTCTCTGATCTTCTCACACGCAAAAGCGTCAATCCTATATAAATTGCAGGTGGTCCAAAACACCTTCCTACCTAGGGCTTCAAATGCTCCCTGGTATGTCCGGAATGCGGACTTACACAGGGACTTTGAACTCTCTACTATCCAAAAATTCTTCAAAAAGGTCTCTAAACGTTTCTTCGAAACGGCAGAGAGTCACTCAAACCCAATTATCCAGACGACCTAAATCCCTCCTGACGGATCAACTTTAACAAACTCTCGGCTGACCTGAACCTCCTCTTAGAGGCACAGAATCCGCCAAAAATCTATTCACAACTGACCCTTCAGGTCAACCCCAGTCCTCCCTATTGTCGAATCACCCACCTTCTGGGAGTTCGCCGGCCTAATTTTTCTTGGTCACCACCGACCCTTCTGGAAGCCGATTAACGTTTCACATGCGCATCCTCATCTAGGTGAGCAGCGCTCGCGCCGTCCAGTCTGGAGGTGACGGTCGCTTCAGATGAAGGCTTCTGACTCTTCCCGAGTACAAGCCAATCTCAGGTGGTGTTTAGTCAGTTCGAGTCTGACATAACTTCGAAACCGGACCTGAGTCTGCATGAGGATACCGCTCTATTAACTTACCACCAACAAGTTTTTAGATCAATTCACCAGAAGAAAATAAATAGCCATGTAAGGGGCATGCACGTAAATCAGCATGGGGTTCTACAAAAAAAGTCGACAACCTCTAATTTCGTATGTTAGTGACACAAATGAAGTATTGAACCAACAAGGGGAAGTTCATGCTATTGGCAAAGAAGGCGTTTCATCTGTAAACCATGACCTTACCAAGCTAGAGCGTGTTGGTATTCATGGATCACGGCTTGGTTGGTGTGAGTCGTATTTGCGGAATCGATCACAACTTGTACGGGCACAAATCTTTTACATGATTGTGTCTTCAGCGAGTTTTGTAAGCGATTTGACAAAAAGTATTAATTCTAATCTGCTGTACGTGAATGTTGATGACCTAAAAATGAGGCGTAATTATTAAAAGTAAACTGGGTTTTAGTCAGCATATTGATAATATCATAAGGAAAACACCGAAGCTGGGTTCATCTTGCGTCAAATAAAAATACTAAACCAAATAAAATGAGAATGTTTCCTTTCAATGATGCGGGGCAGTGTAACGGCGCGGAGAGCTCCGCGGAGGAGACGTCGCAGTGCTCGCTGCGGGTGGCGGAGGGCGAGGGGGGAGGGGGAGGGGGCGGATGCCTATGGGGGGGCGAGTGGCGGCGCCGCGGAGACCTGCTGCTGCGCACCTGCCACGTGCTGGAGCTGGCCACCAAACTGTTTCTGGTGGTCCAGAACGCCGTCGGGGCCCCGCCCGTGGTCAACATCGCCCCTCAGTAAATATTCCACCACTCATCTTTTCCAATGATGATTGTTTAATAACATAATATTGAAAAATCTACCCTGAAATGGCCAATAATCTCACTTCAAGGACTTACTCCCGCAGATTTGATTTTCCCTACTTTTTACAGTCATGTGCATAATTAAGTTCACAAAACAACCTCCTGGATAACAAAATACTGGCAGTCGCTGGGGGATTCTTTCTTTCGCAAAATGTTTTTATTTCTAACTAGCTTTCCGCCCGCGGCTTCGCCCGCGTGGAATTCAGTTATATTGCGGTATAAAGCACAACTAAAAGAAAACTTCTCATTCCCACGGAAAAATCTAAGAAGCGCGATGTAACGCTGGATACAATTAGTTGTTAAACCAAAACTGAATGATACACTATATTATATGTTTTCCCTTGTGGAGCAAAAACATGCATATTTTGGGCACTGGAAACCCGGGAACACGCTACATAGAGCTGACCATGCGAAAAACAATGTTTTTCCAAGTGTGCTCCAGCAACCCTTAGAGTTTGGCCTTGTGCTTTATTAATGGTCATTGTAAATGAAACCCTTATAGGAAATTGTAGACTTTTAAATTGAAATGGGAGGTCTGTTGGAATAATCGGATTCCGAGGAATGAGTCATTTAGTGAATCATTTAGCTTCAAAAATTTACATGTTCATATTCGTTTGCAACATATAAGTAGATGTAAAAAAACAGTTTAGACAATAAAACAAATTGTATGTCATCCCTCGGGAATTCCTCATTTTCGGGGATTCATTATAGTATAATTTAGCTTCTAAATTTACATGTTTATATTCGTTTGCAATATTTTACCTTGTTTTAAACGACACACAGCGCCATCTACAATCCATCCATCAAGCAAACAATATTTTTGTTTTTCCTCGGGAATATCAATTTTTTTCCAGGATAAAAAGTACCCTATTATTTAATCCGGACTTTTATCTTTACGTCTGCAAAATTTCAAAGCAATCGGTTCAGTAGTTACGGCGTGAAAGCGGAACAAACAAACAAACAAACAAACTCACTTTCCGATTTATAATATTAGTAAGGATTTACTTTAGCATGAAATTAAAAGGCATAAATTTATATACATTTCAATTATGGCTAGATATTATGAAGTGATGTCTTTTTAATTTTGCCTGGCAATATTTTACCAAAAAAAGGGACTCGCGCTCCAAAGCTCATTCCGAAGGGAGTCCTCACGAATTATCGAGGTGATAACGTTGTGGTGCAGGTTCGAGGTGAACTTGGGCCAGCAGACGGTGACGGTGACGTTCCACGCGGCGGCGGGCGGCGCGCCCCAGGGCCCCGCCCGACTCATGCGCCGGGGGTCGCGACTCGACGTGCTCGTCTGAGGAACTACTCGACTCACTACTCGACGCAGAGCAGAGACTGACGACACTATTTTAACCGATTGTTCCGCCTCGACGTCTGCCCGCCCCGGTCGACTGACAACTTGTTCCACCTATTCTCTTGTCACTTCCCCGACAATGTATTCTAACGTAAAAGTTGGAACGAGTGTCAAACCCACGCTTGTTAGTGGGCGTGTTCGGTGTAGACCGGGGGCGGGGGGGAGGCCCACTCTCGTCCGATGTCGGTGTGTTTTAGCACGATGTCACCCACCGGTCTGATCGATCCATTTTTCTTTTCTCGCCGATCGAATGCTGAAGCTACTAATATAATTCTTTTTCTTCCTGTAGCCGAGTTACAATGATATATTTCGTTGTTATTATTTTATTGTATTGTAAATCATTTGAACGTCAGAACGTAGTGCACAAAGAAATCAGTGCCGTCCAGGGCCGCCCGAAAGAAGCGATGCTTTATAGTATAACTAGCCACGCACACGCAGGTGGAGAGGCAGCTGGCTACGGTACTAAATCTGAAGCTCTCGTGTAACGGTCTACACTGTCTGTCTGACGTTTAGCACGGATAGATAGCTCGACGTCCGCATAGAAGCTTTGCTTCAACACAAGGGTTAATTTAAAATATTAAGATTTTTTATTTTGTATAAATTTTCATATCCTATGGAAGAAAGTAAAGGAAAATGATTTGGTAATGTCCGATTTACCGATGTCTTGTTAAACACAGCGGCCGTCAGGCCCGAAGCACCCGGTAGCGTACACCATGTGCGGCTTCCTATTTGAAGTTACCTAGTCGTATAATACTATACTAATAAGAATAAAGTTGAATAATTCGAGAGTCTAATGGTTACGATTAATTTCCCGATTTCTCACCCGTTTGTTTAATGAATTCCAAAATTTAAGAATGTATACGGGAGAGATTTTTCAAAAGTACACGGCGTCGATTAATGTATGCATTTATGTCCACTTTGAGTCGAACCCCCGCCTCTGCTCGTCTCGACTAAACTAACATAAGCGACTCGACGAGTTAATGTTATTTTAATTCTAGCGATCTCGAATAGAATATAAGCCCTTTAGGAATCACGTTAGTTCAAAAAGTCGGGAAGATAAAAATTGTTGTTTCCGAATACCGCGAACGCCGCTCCTCAGCTGCCCAAGTATTCGTTTCACTCTGCCCCGCCTGGTTGTGAAGATGAAGTACGACACAAGACAAGCCGCGACCGTGGGACGGCGCGATTCCCAGCGCAACTGGCAAACGAGCGCCCGTCTGCGCCCAAGGGATCCAATTTTGTTAGGGGATTCCCCGTTGAGTTTGTTGCAACTGGGACCGAGTGGCGTGGACGGGTCTGCGTATGGCCCGCCGTACTGTTGATAGGTCCGGTACGAGTGGACGGACGTGCTGTCAATTTTGTGGGGTCTTTTAAGCCAAAGCACTAGCCAAATTTAATTAATACACTAGCCGCACGACAGCATGTCCGACCGCTGTCGGGCTTTGCTAAGTGCCAAATATTACAGACGATGTAATTATAGGTGCGTTATGTTTTCACTAATTATTATTATGATATGGAGATACTACTGTTTTATCGTTTTTAATAAAAAACGTTTTCAATAATTGTGGCGTTTTATTTTACGGGGCGTACCCGAGTCGTTCGTCGTGAAGCGTCCAACCAATCTATGGAATTGGCTCACGAACGTACGCGGTGAACGCACTAGTACCGCACAATCCTGTTGGAAGAGGTATCGACCACAACATTTCTGAGTCGCGTCCTGTTCGGTTAACCACAGGGGAAGATCATGGTTTTAATTAATTAACTATTGCATTATTTAGTATACAAATGCAATACAGTTGACCCCAAGTAATCCGACAAACGTTTTGCAGGACATTGTCGGACTATCGAAAATGTTCGGATTATAGAGTGCTTATTGACTGCCAAAGATCCCCTATAATCTGGAATTTTTTTGAAACAGAGTCCCTTGTAATCTGACAAATTACAAATCAAAATGATAATATTCCCGCTGAACTAGTAAACAATGAACACATGTTAGGCTGATCAGTTTTCATTTTTTTTTTCGAGCCATATTTGTCCTATCCAAAGTCTGATTGTTTTTTTTAGGGAACTTTTACGATTTTACTAAATAAATCCCAACATTTTCCAATGAACTGCTAATAACGCAAAGTTTAAGTGGAAGTGACATTTTTTTGTGTACGTTATTAGCCTTATGTGTATTTAATTATATCAAATCATGTTAAAGCACCCTTTTTACTAAAAAAAAACACTTTCAGACTATTAAAAATGAAAAAAGGTTAAAAGAAATCCAATTTTTGGATTTTTATTTAAATGTAAAAAAAAAATCTGGAAAACGGTTGACCCTAAAGGCCATCCCTGTAACTTCCGTTACATCCTTTAGATGCCCGTTGCGTTCCAAAGAGTTTCATAAAACTTAGATTACCTGAAAATTTGAACCGATTCGGAAGGTAGATTTCGAAAAAAGTTTTTACAAACAAAAAAAAATAGAAAAGAAACTTTTTTAAATGTGTTTTTTTTGAAATAACTTTTGAACGGCTTTACCGATCAATTCCAAAAACTAATCAGCTCTTAACCTCAAAAAACCACGTCGATCGCTCCCAAGTGCGTCAAAATCGGTTGATTCTTTCGTGAGATATCGTTGACGAAAAAATCGAAAAGTGTTTTTTGTAATAACTCCGTAATTTTTCATGTGATAAATTTTTTTGTTCCAATTTTTTTTTAAACTGAAAATCTACGTCAATTGCCGCCAACCGCGTAAAAATCGGTTGATTCATTCAAAAGTTATGGCAGTTTGCAAATTTAAAAAATCGTGTTTCATCAAACTTTTATTGGCCTTTTGAGCTCGAAGATCATAGAATAGCTACTTCTTGAGCTCGAAGAGATCATAGAATAGCTACTTCTTGAGCTCGGAGAGCTCAAAATAACACATAAATTATCAGAAACATTGTATTGAGTGGAATTTTGAGCGCAAAAGCATAGAATTAGCGGAAAGTTACAGGGATGGCCTTTAGGGTCAACCGTTGTCCAGATTTTTTTTGTTTTTTTTTTTACTTTTTCGAAATCTACCGGTCCGAATCCGTTCAAATTTTCAGGAAATCTTATTTTGATGAAACTGAAACGCATTTGGTTTTGTTCGAATCGGTCAAACCGTTCAAAAGTTATAAGAGGTTTACATACACACACACATACATACAGACACCATCGTGGTCAGGCCTCAAAAAGTCGAGGTCTGTTGAAAACTCGATTTTTGCAAAATGGGGTAAAAACAATAACTTCCCAATTTTTCGAAAATCTTCGATTTTCTTAGCGGGAAGTTAAAAAACAGGTGTTCAGACATTTGAAAAACATGCCGAGTTATTGTTCTTTCTTTTAAGGTATCGTTTACCTAGATCATTTCAATTTTTGATGTTAGGGTGCCTGAACTAGGTAAAATCCATAATATCGATTTTGAAGGAGATAAAAAAACAGTTTTTGATGATTTTTTTTAATTCTGAAGCTCAAAATGGCTTCCACCATTGCTTATACATCAACGACAACGATTTCTCACTTCTGTCATCGTGATTTTTCTGAGGTTCAAGTCTCTCGCTACTATTCTGACACTGGTTGTAGGATCCGCTTTATTTATTGGCGACGTCTGTTTCAAATCAAAATGGCAATTGAACAAATGCTGGTATTTAAAGTTAAAAGCGGTTCGGGTAACGTTCTTGGTACAAACGTCATCATGCAACTATCTCGCTATGTAGCTAGAAGAGAACAAATCTGGGCATGCTCGTTGTTCCATTAATTCCGGTGATATTGCGCTAAGCTTTTTCTTTGAAGCTGTGACGTATTAATAAAGTGCAAGCGACACACGCCCGTACGCACGGCCTACAGCTGTAGTGGGGTATTGCTCGCTCGACCGTCGGCCGGTGCGGACGTGTGTGTGCTGCTTGGTGAAACTACTGACTGCTTTCATTTGATGGATACCCTGACAGTAATCGAGGACACCACACGTGGCGACGAGCCTTCAAGTAAGTGGTATATAGAAAAATTACCTCGTGAAAATCAAATTAAAGGAGCGAGATAACGAACCCATCTGCAAAAAAGGCTGTCTCATAGTATTGAGAAAAAAATATGTTAAATAGTTTATCCACTTGATTCTAAGAAGAGTTGAAAAATCATTGATTATAGCAATGTAAATATCAACTTGAATAACGGCAGTGTTAATTGCAATTCTAAAGAACTTGTGTAATTATTGATATCCACTTGATTCTAAGAAGAGTTGAAAAATCATTGATTATAGCAATGTAAATATCAACTTGAATAACGGCAGTGTTAATTGCAATTCTAAAGAACTTGTGTAATTATTGATAACTATTTTATTTTAAGAAAAGAAAATATATGAAGTCATCCTATTTTGCTATAAAGAAAATCTTTATAACCTTGTAATAAGCACTCGATTGAATAATGTATGTGTTGAGATTATTATTACCTTCACGGTTATTATGCCATGTTATTCTAGTAATGAATGTCTTGTTCTTGCTTTTAATAATTCTGGCTTGTGCTACCTACCCACACCAAACCTAATCTTACTTATGATTTAAATCGATCGAGATTTTAATTCAGTCAATAGTAACCCTGTACGGGTTAAATATTACATTGCATTACACGGGTAAAATAAAACATACTATGATACTAAAAAAAAATATAGATTTTTAAGTTGTTTCTTATATTCCTGAAACAACGATTTGAATTTCAATGGTTATTACGTCAAAACTTATATAAAGGTTATACAGACAAGTGGATATACTACAATACATTAATTTAAAAAAGACATGTACCAAGGGGTACAAGAATATATTGCCAAGGTGCAACAATAGTGCCAAGGTGCACAAAGGTGTGATTTTGCCAAGGTGCAACAATGGTAACAAGGTGCACAAAGGTGTGATTTTGCCAAAGTGCAACAATGGTAACAAGGTGCACAAAGGTGTGACTTTGCTAAGGGGCATCGATTTAGAATTAAATCGTTGTAAAGACATTCAAACATAATTACCTACGATAACTATCTCGTCTTTTATAGTGATATTAAAAGACATTAGTATTTTACACTTATAACTGAAATAAACAAATAATATTTTCAGAATTATACGTAATGTTATTTCTGAATTTGGTATTCATTTGTTAATAGGTTAGGTTAGTAATATTATATATGTTGAAGCATTCGATTATTTCAATTAGATTAAATTAAACTCTAGAGGTTACGCCTAAAATAATGTTGTCAGTAAGGATTCGTGTACAAGGTACGATTTTATCAAATGGAAAACGTCAGGTTAGTACCTGGGTGAAATCCTAGATGGCGTGACCTTAAAGAGGCGTTGCAAGTTGGCAACACTAAACGTTTCTAAGATGACTTAAGAAGCACAGACTGTCAGCGTGCTTTAAGTGTAAACGTTTAGTTAGAATACAATAAGCGTAAAACGGTTAGTTTATAGTGACCGTTAGCACGCTATAAGGGTATAACTTTTACTTCATAGCTTATACCGAGCGAGAACGTTACTTTTCGTTGGACCACCACGCAGGGAGGTTGTCACGCCGTCTCGGGGCTCACCACGTTTTTCATCCATTGAAATCTCGTGCATCATTTGCGATTTAAGACTGCAAGTGGTTTTAAATAATAAAGAAGTCTATCCTACATCCATACACGTTATTATTTTAAAGACCGCTGCAACTCTTCTTGGACAATAAAGAGCATTCTGATGACCGGCGTGAGGCCTCGCCGTCATATATGTAAAAAAATATTGTATACTAGTTAAAAGTTATCGAATTACAGTCAATCTAGATGATTTAATGTTATCGGCAAAGTATGTAATTTGGAAATGGTATAAAATGAATATTCGCTAGTAAATTTATTTCTGAATACACTCTTAACCGTACGGGGTAAGGGACTGGACATGCGTAAGGTGACTCCGGAAATAGATCGGAGTTATCCTATATTCTTTCTAAAAAGATATAGATCCAGTGATTATCCATATCCACCAAATATATCCGGACTAGTAGTTTAATTCTTTGAAACCATATCAAATCATACCATATATCCAACTAACGTGTTATAATATATATTTATCAATATCCGCATCTGTTTATTAAATCCGGACTAATAAGATTTCGCAAAATAAGAGCACATGAAGCGCTTCAAATTTGCTACCGTTTTATAGAAACAAAGCTTTATGCAGCGCTTGTTTCGCTTATAATGACGCTTGCCACCTCAGTCAGAGCGAACGCAGCATCAGCAGTATTGCGTTTTTAAGAATTTTACCGTTCATCGGAAAACACAGAAAACACAAAAAGCGTTTTCGGCGCTCTAAGTCTTTCGTTCGACGATTTCGCTGTCGATATCTGTTATGTAGTTAGCCAGTCGGTATTTGACCAAATGATTTGGAATTGACCCATGTGATTGGATTGGATATACTGGATATGCTAAGAATTTTGAATGGAATGATTAGATATATATCCGGAGTGGCATAAAGCTCCAGGATATAACTGAGTTACACAAGTCTATAAGAGAAAATAAATCAACAAAAATACCAATACATTTATTTATTTATTAGCATCAGACATTTTAATCTTGTAGGTTTTGTAGCAGGTAGCAGCGTAGATCTTCTTGATGAAAAAAAACAACTTTCTAGTAGACGCGGACGTACGTAAATATCTTTATTTTCAGAGACAGCGAACCACAGACTGGATAAGAGACTTAACAGAACAAGCAAAGGACAACAAAACATTAGATCATAGTCAATCCTAGAGTTTAAGTTGCTAATACAACATCTAAATTAACAAGACATAATTATTAATAAAATAATTTCTAGTAGGAAAACACATAAAATAAAGGCAATTTTTACCAAAAATTGTTGTTATGTGGCTTCAAAAATATGTTAATGTATTGGAAAAATTACATACAAGGTGTATTTATACACTATACAAATTTTGGAATTTATAAGAAGTAGGTACAAGAAGTAAAAAGAGTTATTGATGTGAGATGACATTTATTATAGTAAAATAGGTATCTTGTTGTGAAACACAAAACCAAACAATAAATAATAGAATACCAGTATGCATAGAAGTCAAGTTACAAGTAGGTACAGACTGCTGATAACATGTTAAAAAGAAACTTGGGCGTGTTACCGTTAAATTTGTTATAATGCATAGGTATAAATGTGACACACCATATTCAATGGCGCCAAGGGCGCAAAATAAAGGCGTACAGACATTGTTCTGGGTCGCCTAAAATGTTCAGCCTGCCATCGTAGAGCCATTGCAATGCGATGACAATTCGATGTCACTGGGGTTACGCTGGGACAAATGGATGACGACCCTGGGAATATATCTTTTGACAACGGGGGTAGATACAACAGTCAAGAAAAGAGCTACTCTTCTCTTTATGGGATGATAATGAGTAACAGCTACTTTTGATGTTTATAAAATAGTAAGCAATAAGCTTGACGAGTTTCTGTTATCGAAACAAAGTAAGGCACCATACCTACCATTTTGTTAGTGAGATCTACATCTCACTAATGATGAAACTATGGTTAGCTTCGATGTTCAATCTCTATTCACAAGCTTACCTGTACAAGATTGCATTATGTCACTATGGAATTAATGACAGACAATAAAACAGCCTTTCTAAATGTTCAAATCAGCAGCAATCTAAATCAAACCCTTAGTCATACAGTGTATAGAAAGGCAACTCATACAGATATATATTTAAATGGTGACTCTCACCACCATCCTATACAGTTGGCTACCGTTGGGAAATCTTTGTTTCAGAGAACTCGCGACATCTGTGCCTAACAATATCTGACTACTTCAGCATGACAAGCGAGTACTACAAGATAAAAAGTTGCGAGTACCAAAACTACGACACAGAAACCGCACCAACCAGCCACAGTAGAACGTCAACCTGCTGTCCTTCCCTACATGAAGGGGGTCACTGACAAGATTGGGAACATTCTGAAGCGGGTTTCCATTAATACTTACTTTAAACCAGCCAGGAAGATTAACCAATTCTTACGACCGGTCAAATGCAATATACCCCTCCAGGCAGCAGGTGTCTACAAAATCGATTGTGACTGTGTTCTCCCATACTTCGGACAACCAAAGAGAAGTATAGGGACGCGCATTATAGAACACGTAGCTGACATAAAACATAGGCACGATATTAAGTCTGCAGTGTGTGAGTGTGAGCATGCTTTTAAGGGGCCAAACTACTACATTCGTATCGATAAACTTTAAATTCTCGCTAGAGAACAAAGACTTGTTCCTAGGACACTACGCGAGGCTTTGAAATCAGAAATCATCCAAATTTCAATAGAGACGATGGTTGGAGCGTTCCACCTGCTTGGGATCCAATAATTCATAAATTAATACCTACAAAAACACACATTGCAAGACCTGATGATGTAGTTAGCTCTCTTTGCAAATAATAACAGTAAGATGGAGGTCGGTCCCCCTGCCCGAGTTTCTTCCGCCAGTTTATCTCGGAAGGGTCTCCCAATTTCCGAAAATATAGAAGTGACGGTTTTGATGAACTACGCTCACATTTGATTGTGAATGTGCGGTCGAACTTACCTTTTCTTTCACTGTCAATCAATCTATGCAAGTAGAAGTTTATCCTGACTCATTAAAAAACATCAGTGATTACCATTACATGAGAATAACCAAAAAAGTGACCTAAATAATTACAGTCAGTCAACTTTATTAGCTTTTCTCAAATACATTCAAAAGATAATAAGTAATTGGCCATTAAAAATATGCTATTCGAATATTGCTACATACGTATGTACAAGGCGTATGACCGTGTGCAACATAAAATATTAATAAACTAGTTGTATCCCAAATACAGCTCACAAATGGTTTATCTTTTATTTAAAAGATAGACAGCAATATGTTGAAATCGAATATTATAATCATATGAGTAGAAAAGTTTATAGAGTTCGATTTGATATTAAAAATAATAATGCCTCAACATCACAAGGGAGTGCCTAAGACTCTCTTGTTTTTAGTTTACATAATACCTTCCGAAGGTTATGAACGAACTGTGTATTTTGTTCGTTGATGACGTAACAATAGATTGAATAAAACCCTTAATTGGTTAATTGAACATAACTTAGAGAGAAACTTAAATAAAACAAAATTGTCATCTCCTGCATATGCACTGCATGATGCTATAAATATACAATTATATATATTGTTTTATTAATTTGTGACTCCCTAATTAGGAGATAGCCGAATAAAACGACATTTTATCATTCACAATCATTTATCTTAATAGGGTAGTTGGCATTCAGATACTACAATAGGGGTTCGTGGGTTCACACACTGAGTGAGCTCACTTTAGTAATACCTAGACCAATTTTTCCGTGTGGAACCTTTGTTAGCTTTTTAAGTTATATAGCTTGTAATTAAACAATATTGTAAGCTGATGTTTCCTCGAAAACTAAATAAATTAATATAAAAAAAACTGATACACCTAAAAAAAGGTAAAAGGAGAGTGGCGTATTCAAATTAAAATAGAGGACACGCAAGATTAGAGTATTTGGCTGCAAGTAATAAAACATAATTTAAAAAAAAACTTCTTAGTTAAATAACAATTCAAGATATACTATTTAAGAATATTAATTATATAAATGTATTTTAATTATTTTTCATTGTCTCAAATTATTCGAATCAATTGAAAAGGAAGAGGTGTGACGTATTAATAAAGTGCAAGCGACACACGCCCGTACGCACGGCCTACAGCTGTAGTGGGGTATTGCTCGCTCGACCGTCGGCCGGTGCGGACGTGTGTGTGCTGCTTGGTGAAACTACTGACTGCTTTCATTTGATGGATACCCTGACAGTAATCGAGGACACCACAGAAGCCAATTTTCCAAATTAGTTGTATTGTTTTAAACGGGACATGATTATGTTGTGAATAAATAACTTCTCGACTGTTTAGATAGTTCTCCTTCGTTCTGTAAAACATTGTCTTGATTTCATCATACCAAAAAACTCAAAAGGTTTGGACAATGAAATACGAACATGTAATTTTGGAACTACGACGTCATGCGTGTGTGAGATTAAGTTAAAAAAAAAAAATGGTTGCCTGTAAAGTCGGTTTTACGGGCGAAGATTTTACGTGACAACGTCTTTTTCTCGGTAGAATATTTATTGATATGAATATAATTAAATTGCACAATAGGAACAAGGAATTGAATGAAAATAAGAATTGCACAAATTTTAACTATATAAATATATTTTGTTTACTAAAACATTGTACATGTAAACTTAAACTTAACTAATTCCTATTTGAGTGATTTTGTTGAGGATAAAAAAAACTATAAATCATTATGTAACAGGATGTTTAAATATAAATGCCTGTAATATATTTCGAAAATTAATAAATGAATAATTTGGGTTATATAGGAAATATATCTACTACTATTAAATATTTATATTATAAGTGATTTATACATTAATGATTTAAATGGAACAATCTTGGATGGTTATCAAAATTTATCGATATAAACAATTTTTTTGTATTATATATATCATAAAGAGTTTACAATTTCATATATATACTTATAATATTAAAAATCAATAAACTTTTAAATATTGAGAAAACATTCGGCGGGCCTCTCTCTCGTTCGGTGACTCATCGTAACGTTACCGAGCGTTACACTTTTTCATAAGTGACTCCCAGCCGCAACCAATTTATAAGACGTTGTCACGTCAAAAAATAGAGAAGAGAAAAAGGCAGAATAATAAAAAAAAGTATTTTAATCTCATTTAACAAATAATCATAGAATGATTTAAGCAAATAAGAAGAATGTCATGGAATAACATTTATTTAAACATTTATCAACATAATTTAGTTGAACATAAAACTATCCAAAATAACTTCATTTACTTAAACATTTAGTAAAATAGTGTAGAGCTATCCAAAATAACCTTATTAAAACATTTTTCAATATCAAGTAACAAAGCAAGGTATACACTTTACTAATTTAATTCAGGGTTCGATAATAAGAACATATTGTACCTATATACCAACACACAAGCGGTACATAGTATGTCTTCCTGACATATACTTGTCGTATCCGGTCATGAGTACGGACACTCCACGATACGCAAGCGCGCCCACTAGCCGGCGAACATAAGAAACTACGATGTCGTATCCGGTCATGAGTACGGATACTAACGAAACGCAAGCGCGCCCTCTAGCCGGCAAACATAAGAAACTACGATTTCCCGCGCTTTGATAGAGTCGTGATGCTGTCAACATGCGAGCTCCGATTCACTTTCGATCGAGCCGCCATCAAGTGAAGACGTCGTCATGAAACTGTCCTACGTTTCGCTAAGTACCTTATTATAAAAAGTTTGTTACGTGCTACGTGGTTCTTAATACTGTGTCCAAAAATTACAACATCATATCATTGCACGATTTCTACTCTGCCCATGTGATATCGGAAGGTTCGGACCAATATCCTGACGTTCCCCCCGACATCAGAATTGGGGTCGAATCGTGCAAATGATTTTATTCATAATAATAATGAAATGAAATGACAGACTTTGTTATAATTTCAAAAACTACAAATGCGTAAGTTAATTTAAGCTCCAAATACAAACTTTCCTGTTGAGATGAGTTTAACCTTGTCAAGGTGACTATAGATGCAAGATCGTAGTACGTGACAGCGGATTTGTTTGGATGGCGGTCAAGCTGACGGCACTGGAGCAGTGCGGAACGAGCTACGTGTGGATGCTAGCGTCGTTGGGTACCTTATATCATAAAGGTGAGCGATATTGTTTTCATACTATGTTGGTGCTGAATGCTCGTATATTAAGGATGGTGTTGTTCAAAGATAAGTGATAAACGTTTTAATAATGTTACTGTCATGACCGGTATAAGTCAAACACAAGTATTCAGCGCAGAACAGGTATATTGTTGTGTAACGATTAACCGTTTGAGATTTTTTTTAAGTTTTACAAAACCTTTATTTGCAAAATGATATTAAGATCGACCGGAACATTTTTTTTCTGGAATGACTGCAATAGTGTTTTTATTGAACAAAAATGTTACTGTGATTCTTTTAATTTTTTTATGAACCTACCCCCGATTTAAATAATATCGATGTGTCCGTATCGTTACGTATGGTAATAGTTAAACTTTGAAAGCTGTAAATTCTAACCTTACAAGTACGCATATGATCGGTTGAGAAGGATGTCAAAGGGTTATGTACCAGTCGAAGTTGAAGTTGAGTTACATGTTGATCAATGATAATTACTTTTTTTTGTGGGAACTCGAGTGGGTTCTTGAGCCGTAAAGGTGTCGACCGTACCTAGAGTCATTACGCGGTGTGCATTTGACTTAGGTAAAGGTCGTGGTCCCGGGGGACCGTAGTGTGTAGTCAATGGGTGATACACACGGTGTTGTGGATGTACAAAGTGGTACAAGGACAGCAATTTCTATTTCTGTGAAGATCGTGTCAAATAGAGGTACTCGAGTGTCCAATTAACTAAATTTAGAGATTGACATTAATGAAGTGTTGCCGTGAACGATCATGGTACATAGCCTAGCTACTTCTGTATACCTAAATGATGATGCTTTTGACGATTTATTCAGTTAAATTTTCTTAGTTTATTTTAATTAGTTAGTTGTCAAAGTAATAAAGAACAGTAGGCCATTATTAGGTGCTCCCATACGTATAATCGCTGATCAGGGTCGTTGCTTTTGAAGTGAAAGTTCCGTGACTTCTGTGATAGTAAAATAACTAAAATGACAAAGATATATTGTGGCAAGACTCTTGTACAGTCAATCGGGTAACAAATCTAATCCGTTGTAGCTTTTTATGAGAAAAGCAGCACGTCCTTTAGCTTTAATGACAAGTGATGAGTTGGTAGAGTCAGAGATAGACTTGCCGTCTTTTAGGACTGAGGCCTCTAAGAACATGGAGATTTAGTTTAGACTTTTAATAGGAGATTTTGTTTTGATAGAGAACGAAGAGCGGAACCAGTTAAAGTTAGACACAAAATTCAGAGGTCCGTTTCAAATAATTGAAGTTTTAGATGGAGATCGCTCCAAGCATTGAACTCTAGACTTACATTTTTTTTCATTTATTATTAACGTATTAAAAATAAATCACATTGTATTGTTCAAAAACAGCATATAGAAATCCACAAAGGTTTAAAGCAAGCGTTAAGATACAATAAATATACTAGAAAAAAGAAATCAAGTTGATAAACTCTTTTACAAGGAGCAAACTAGGTGCATAAAAAGTCTTGAAAAAGTACTTATTCAATTCGTACCCTAAATTCAGTTGAGTCAAACCATCAATAAGATCTGCGGGTAGTTGATTTATCTAGAGCGGTACGTGATAAGCGGTAGTTCTTTCGCCGTAGACATTATTCGCCTTTGTCGTAAGCATTTTGTTTCGAGCAATCCCACGAGTAAATATAGGGTAATTCAATTTTTTTTTTTAATGAAAAACTTTTCACATGTTTTTCTGAAATTGGATAGGTAATATTTGACATAGTTGAAATGATTTAATTTCATCCAAAGAATGTTGTTTATTTGATATTTTTAGTTACAATCGTTTTTATTATTCGTAATTGGAGATTATAAATTAGATTTGTGTATGTTTTGTAAGTTCGTCCGTAGCTACTTAACCCATAACGTATGTTTGAACCAGCAAGTGCGTAATATAACATTAATTTTACTTTAAAAGGTATTCGAGTCCTTAAAATAGTCATATTTGCTAAAAATTGTGTTAGTTTATTGCAGACATGATCAATATGAAGGCCCTAATTAAACTTTTTATCGATTCTTAAGCCAAGATATGTATGCGAATTCACATTTTCTATGAGAGGGTAGTTGCAGATGCTGTCACTGGATGAATGGAGACAGGAATAATGATGGGTCATCAGATTCTGAATAGGTGCTGGTAGGGTATAGGGCGATACGATATGGAGTAATTTTGTTTTTTTTTTTTTTGGGTTTATCACTAATCCAAAATCACTTACAAGTATGCTCACGATAGGCTTAGGGAAATGCCCGAAATAGAGAAAATAGTTTAAGAGACAGATAATGTAGAGTAAAGCGATGATAACGAAGTTGGATCAGTCAGTGTGTAGGTAACATTTCATTCGGGTTTCAGGAGGAAACCGTAGAGTCGTTGGACTCGGCGATCCCATGAGGGGATGCGCGTAATGTTGTGACGTCGTGTCAAGGTGACACAGAAGTTCACCGTACCAGACTATTTCGTAGCCGTAGTCCAGTAGAAATCGGCATCTACCATGAGGATCGGTAGTCCGTGGATACGCGGTACGCGGGTAGATCTGGCAGAGGTCGGGTTTCAGGAGGAAACCGTAGAGTCGTTGGACTCGGCGATCCCATGAGGGGATGCGCGTAATGTCACAGTTGTGTCAGGGTGACACGGAATTGGTGAATGAAATATTACTGTTAGATTTGTTGTCAATGAATAAAAGTTTAATGATTGAGAAGAAACGATTTTCCTGTTTCGGAGCAGCAATGATAATAAGAGAGCTTAATGTAAAAAGTAGGTAGATTTTCAGATTTATTGTAAAAGTCTTTGATTTATTTGTGAGTTTTAATGAATTGGTAAAGTTCCTAATTTTTTAGAAAAAGATTATCAAATAAAGCGTTATTATTTCAGTTAAAGAATCTAGATAAAAAAAAAACATTAATAAAGTATTCATTTTTTTTTAGATCTGAAAAGTTAGGTCAGGTATGACCGAGCGATACTTTCTGTTGTTTTGTCTTGTTTCAGAATAACACACGAGGACGTGTGTCTCGCAGGATGGCCGTGTCGTATCCGGTCATGAGTACGGACACTCCACGATACGCAAGCGCGCCCTCTAGCCGGCGAACATAAGAAACTACGATGTCGTATCCGGTCATGAGTACGGATACTAAACGAAACGCAAGCGCGCCCTCTAGCCGGCAAACATAAGAAACTACGATTTCCCGCGCTTTGACAGAGTCGTGATGCTGTCAACATGTGAGCTCCGATTCACTTTCGATCGAGCCGCCATCAAGTGAAG
This sequence comes from Calamotropha paludella, assembly GCA_927399485.1. Classification (NCBI taxonomy): domain Eukaryota; kingdom Metazoa; phylum Arthropoda; class Insecta; order Lepidoptera; family Crambidae; genus Calamotropha; species Calamotropha paludella. The sequence continues at coordinate 26,618,495 of OV656815.1, read as the reverse complement.
ACGTCGTCATGAAACTGTCCTACGTTTCGCTAAGTACCTTATTATAAAAAGTTTGTTACGTGCTACGTGGTTCTTAATACTGTGTCCAAAAATTACAACATCATATCATTGCACGATTTCTACTCTGCCCATGTGATATCGGAAGGTTCGGACCAATATCCTGACGTTCCCCCCGACATATTAAATAATTGTATACTTAGCTTAGGTCCGTGCGGTGCGGCTGCTGCGAAGCAAGTGGGCCGAGTACGACTGGATCACAGTCTTTTATAGGCGGTGACAAACAAGTGACGTCACATCGGACGATATTCTCTGACGTCATTCATTTGGCTCTATTTAACAATTTCTTTCAAATTGACTATGAATTAATTATATCAAAAGAGGTTTAAGGAGGTTAACTAGGATATTAATCTTTTAATTGCAAAAATAACTTAATAGGAACAAATTGTAAAGGTTATTTATACAACACACATTGATTAAATTGGAGATATTAATGGATATAATTATGAAAACAGAGTTAAGATTAAGTAATCTTAACTCTTGGTTTTTGCTTTGGTAAATTATATGATTCTTATTGAAAACAATTTGTCATTTACATACAAGAAAATCACTCAAACTATCAAGCAAAAGATGCTTTTCTTTAAGGTAAACAAGAAAACATGTGTAAAATACTTAATTATCATACTTTATAGTTAATAAATCTAACACGTGCGTCTCGTCTAAGTCATGAAATGTATTCTAATCCTTACTAATATTATAAATCGGAAAGTGAGTTTGTTGTTTGTTTGTTCCGCTTTCACGCCGTAACTACTGAACCGATTGCTTTGAAATTTTGCAGACGTAAAGATAAAAGTCCGGATTAAATAATAGGGTACTTTTTATCCTCGAAAAATTGATATTCCCGAGGAAAAACTAAAATATTGTTTGCTTGATGGATGGATTGTAGATGGCGCTGTGTGTCGTTTAAAACAAGGTAAAATATTGCAAACGAATATAAACATGTAAATTTAGAAGCTAAGTGATACGAAAATGAATCCTCGAAAATGAGGAATTCTCGAGGGATGACGTACAATTTGTTTTATCGTTTAAATTGTTTTTTTACATCTACTTATCCTGAAATCGCTAAAGTCAACGAATTACTAATTGGTATAAATATTTAGTTCTTGAGGTATGCGATAGATGGCGCTGGGTGTTTTTTAAAACATGGTAACGATGTGTTTTTTAAAATACATAAGAAGTGGAATGATAGCTTGGAAAAACATTGTTTATCGCGTGTTCCCGGGTTTCCAGTGCCCAAAATCTGCATGTTTTTGCTTCACAAGGGAAAACATATAATATAGTGTACCATTCAGTTTTGGTTTAACAACTAATTGTATCCAGCGTTACATCGCGCTTCTTAGATTTTTCCGTGGGAATGAGAAGTTTTCTTATAGTTGTGCTTTATACCGTAATATAACCGAATTCCACGCGGGCGAAGCCGCGGGTGGAAAGCTAGTATTGCTATAACTTACGTACAGGGTCCATAATGTACTTTTAAATTATGTATATTATGTTTACTCGTGTATACACAAAATGCAATAAATCTATAATCTAAGATCACAAATTTGTTGTTTGTCTGTTCGCTCTTTTCCCCGCTCTTTTTCCATTGTATACGCGTTACCATAGCAACGCGTTAACCGCAAGTAGCTGGTCTACCGGACGCTAGATGGCGCTAACGGAAAAATATTTAATAATAGAAAAAAATTAAAGAATTTTGTCCACCCGTGCGAAGCCGGGACGGGCCGCTAGTGATTAATAATGTGCGCAGTATCCTAAAACATAACGTGCATATTTCCCGCTTTATACAAAGAAGGCTTTTAAGTTCAAATGTACTTAGTACAGATCATGGATATGAAACAGTTCTAAATAAAATAATATATAATGTGTTTAGGTGTTCGGGATTTCCAATTTCCGGTATTGTTCAGTGCTGAAGGATTTTATACATACAATAAAATAAACTCCACAGATTTTTTTATCACACAATACTTTTATTACTTACTAATTTTATAACAAAATTCGATACACTTTAGATACATAAAATACGTAAACAATGAAAATACGTTAATGGTAGTACACAACCTCACGTTAAAGATACCAAGTAAGTATCGGAGCGGGAGCCCGCGTTGTTCGACTATTACTCACATATTTCGACGTGCTAATTCGTTAACCGGCCAGTCCATTTCACATCCTTTGGTAATATAAATGATGCCGATCTCAATCTTAAGGAGTTACAGTTAAGTGTACCGTTATAGATTCAAAACATATTGAGCAACTGTAACACCAAAGAATTTTCACAGTTTTGATTGTTAAATTAATATTTTATAATCAGTTCTTACGTCACTTGTTACTGAACTTGGCAGAATATCGAATTACCTAGGCCGATTTCATGTAATTAAATTAAGACATGTGGCATGGCGCATCGCGTTGCGCCCACTCGCGCGTTCCTTCTTCAGTGTTCTTTCTTTCCTATCGAGTGCGCAAGCCTGTTTGTGTTGGATGCGTTTGTGTATGTTCGCGTGTTTGTACAGCACACGCAGCCAAAGGGCAGAATAAAAGAAGCGCGCGGACGGGAGCGGAGGCGATGCACACCAAACACACCTATAAATAACTGTCGACACTTCATTCAGTCTTCTCGTTACACTCAGCTCGTACGGAACATTACAACTCTATAAAACCTACTTCTAACAGGACACAAAATTTAATACGAATACGACATAGGCCATATAGTAGGCCCCGAAGATTGTAGTGATCCAACTCTAGAAGATACTCCTAATGCGGGTAGAGACATGGTAGACGAAAACAGAACGTTGTCGGTCGACAATGCGCAACTCAACAGCTACAAGCGATGATACAATACAATATAGGTAACTGAAAATCTTGAAATACCTAGTTCGAAAAATTAAAAACAAATACAGAATAGTAAGATACTGATCAATAAGTGTACGCTTCCAAACAAAGAGAGGTGCTGATGAAGCGCGAATTCTACGGGTGCTACGAGCCTTTCAGTCGGAAGTACGAGAATGGACCCAAAGACGATGGCGATACACTTGAAAATGGAGCTCGGTCTAATATTAGAGAATTACGCTACATTTAAATTTACCACTAATAAATACAGATATTAAAAAACCGTAACCACGATAAATGTTCTTCAATATGTATAACGAGTAAACAACGATAGATATGTCTCTATAATATTAGGTACTTTCTCCACTTTCAATACAATAGTTTTAGCAGCAACCGGCCCTTGCGACTTTTGATTTCATTGTGGTTGAAGTAGCAAAGATGAGATTTGGTAACTCTTAATTTGAATCAATGGGATAATCTCATGAGATGTACAAGTTGATATTGCTGTTAGTTTGACCCGTATCTCGATTTTTAATTGTAAGTCTCTCTTTATACCAAAAAATCCTATACAGCCTGTTGCAAACCGGAGGCCGTAGTGCGAGTTTTTACGCCGAT